>SJYV01047071.1:468531-588291 GCA_006410875.1 Neotragus pygmaeus
GGGAGGCTCAAGAAGAGGGGAAATATATATATATGGCTGATTCACTTTGTTGTATGGCAGAAACCAATACCACATTGTAAAGCAATTATCCTCCAATTAAAAAAAATGAGACTTTAAGTATTTAATTTGTTAATATGCAAGGTGCAATTAAAAATATGACAAAGCTAACATTTCTTGTTTTGCCAAATGCACAAATAGATGGCAATTCTCCTTTAAAAATCAATAGGAACAAAAAAACACACACATGTAAAACTGAATCATTTTTCTGTGCACCTGAAACTGACGTAAGATTCTAAACCAACTATATTTCAATAAAAACACTAAAATTTTAATTTGTTGTTGTTGAAAAAGTATAAAAGCATGTCTCAATTAATAACTGGTAACTCAAGATATTTTACGGTACCTTCCAAATAACAGTGTGCCATGTTGAGTGCTGTAATAAAGTTCCATGTGCACCAATTGTTGAAAACAGAGTTTGCCCTGCACTCTTCCGGACAGCGGGACGGGGGTCTACACATAGTTCACCCAATTTTGCATAAAGACACAACCACAAGCAGTCAAACGGTGGTGCAGGGTGGAATGGCCGATTCAAAACCACTCCTTTTTCTTCTGCCTGCTTCTGCTGTGCTGCCTCTTCTTTATTTAATTCCTTTTCAATAGTTTCTCCTCTTTGAAAAAAATAATCTGAAATATTCCACTAAAGAGCCAAGGAGAAAAATATCTATTCAGAGATTTTTATTTTAAACACATAGATATTCAACAGATAGATTTTCAGAATAAAACTTAAAAGCAATTACTTCAGAAACTCTTTTCCTAATAGAATGGATTTAATGAAAATCTCTCCTCCTCTGTCAAGTTTCTCTCTCTGATTTCAGAATTTCAGAGTACAACGTTTTAGTATTTTTTAAAAACCGGATTTAAAATTTAAATTTTATGTTAATATCAGTAGAGTCAACTGATTATTTCTCTTGTATGTACCGTTATTTGTTTACTAAATCCTTCCATAACAAATCTTATATAAACCAAATTTCAGCTCAACAGATCAAAACTATTCCACATATTCTGCTCTTAANATTTAAAATTTAAATTTTATGTTAATATCAGTAGAGTCAACTGATTATTTCTCTTGTATGTACCGTTATTTGTTTACTAAATCCTTCCATAACAAATCTTATATAAACCAAATTTCAGCTCAACAGATCAAAACTATTCCACATATTCTGCTCTTAAAGAATTATTTCTTAAATAATATTACTTAACCCTTCATACAAGATGTTTGGTATGTACTTAAAAGTCATTTAAATGATTCTTACAGAGTCAAAAGCACACTTGCTTAGCATTCACTCTCAGCTGCAGTGATTTCTAGATTATATAAGAAAGGCAAACATACTTACCAATAAACCTATTGAAGTTAAACTAATATTAAGTTCTTGGTTATGAAGTCCAAAGCTACCTGCAACATCTACAACTATTTGCAGGCAAGTGCAAGGCATTGTTGGTAGAAAATCTGTCACAACCAATTGAAGACACTGGAATGCTGTTCGTATCAAGGATTCTCT
This sequence comes from Neotragus pygmaeus, assembly GCA_006410875.1. Classification (NCBI taxonomy): domain Eukaryota; kingdom Metazoa; phylum Chordata; class Mammalia; order Artiodactyla; family Bovidae; genus Neotragus; species Neotragus pygmaeus. Next base: position 470,091 of record SJYV01047071.1, read on the forward strand.
GAAAATACAAAAGAAAATCTATATTCATGTATTTAAGAGAAATGGAAGGAAAAATACATACATTACAATAATTTGAACAAATCAAAATTTTATCTTAAAGTTAGAACAAGAAAATCTTCTCTAACATAGTACTCATACAGTACTTCAACATTTACATAAATGTAAAAAAAGATATGCTTACTTAAAATAATTAACAAATAAAAATAAAGAAGCTCATGGGAATATGAAAAACAGTAAACTAAAAAAAAGAAAATATGTATTAATACCATATTATTTTCATCCTGCATCAACTAGCCAAACAAAATTTAGACACTGAATGAGAAAAGGAAAGTTTGATGGATTTTTCTTATTGTAAGAACCTTAGAAATAGCAATTTTTTCATCTTTCCAAAATAAAAGTGAGCCCTAATGATTCCCTACAGCCCCCTGGGAGTAGGGTAAGGAAAACTATTTTAGATCATAAACTTAAGCAAAAAAGGCATACATAAAAAATTAACGATCATTTCATAATTTTAGGCAGAATTCCCTTTTCCTATTACTTTTTGGATGTTAATTTTAAACATTTACCCTTGATCATTTCTGATCGCTCCCATAACTCCCAGCACTAATGGCCATCCAGGTCCAAGACTGTCTCCTTGACTCTGAAGAATCTGCAGCACACACTCTAACTGCTTGAGTCGTATATCTGGATGATTAATATTGGACATCTCCTTTAATGGGTTCAATAAAAGTAATTGCAGCCTCTGAAAAGAAGGTAAGAAGCTAATGAGAAAAATTCCAGAACATGGAAAGGTTCTGCTATTGTCTTTCAAGTTTAAATTCACCTTCACTCAGACTGCAATGGTAAAAAATAATTTTTTTAGTAAAATAAATATAAAAAATGATTTCTCTAACAGTAATCATTAGGATTATCCTGTCATCTAAGTCTTTTTTAAAAAAATAATTTAATTAATTAATTAATTTTTGGCTGTCCTGGCCCTTTTTTGCTATGTAGGCTTTTCTTTAGTTGTGGCGTGAAGGGGCTACTCTCCAGTTGCAGTGCATAGGTTTCTCACTGTGGTGGCTTCTCTTGTTGCAGAGCATGGGCTCTAGAACACACGGGCTTCAGTAGTTGCAGCCTGTGGGCTCAACAGTTCCAGCTCCCATGCTCTAGAGCACAGGCTCAGGAGCTGTGGCTCATGAGCTTAGTTTCTCTGCAGCATGTGGGATCTTCCCACATCAGGGATTGAAGCCATGTCTCCTGCACTGGCAGGTGAATTCTTTACCACTGAGCCACTGGGAAGCCCCGTAAGTCTTTTTAAATTTTTTATGTTTTGGCCACACAAGTAACATGTGGGAGCTTAGTTCCCCAAAGAAGGATGGAACCCACCCCTACTGCATTAGAAGCATGGATTTCCAATCACTGCGCTTCAGGGAAGTCCCTAAGTCTTATATTTTAATAACAGAAAATAAAAATCTATCTTCAAGATACTACATTTCAGGATAAATAGGGAGTAACCTGATGTTAAAAGGTATTAAATTTACAGATCCATATACAAATGAATCTCACTACAGAAAATATACCTCTATATATTTAGCTCTATTTGGAGAGAAAAAATCAATTCCCAATTTCTAAAATTAACTTTCATTTACTCTATTAATATGTACCACATGTATTTAAATTTATGTCTCAATACTCCTAAAAATGAACTAGCAGACAAAGGGGACACAAAACCACAAAATTTTTTTACTGTTAAAAAGTGAAAAAAGCACTTTGTTCTACGCCTTTAGCATTTGAAAGCACCTGCTTTAGTTTCCTCTCCAAGGATTCATTTATTTGGCTCACTGACTGAACAAACGTATTAAGCTCTTACCATGTGCCAGATATTAAGCTGGATGCTAAGAATATATACATGGACATGGCTTTACAAAAAAATTAAGATTGCAATAGGAAAAAAATATGCAATCACTAAAATGTAAGCTATAAAAATTAAGAAACTTTTCTGTCTTGAACATCATTCTGTTACAAGAGTTAAAATACTGCCTGGCTTATAGTATGTACCCAGTAATTATTTGTTGAGGAAATTTGCAGAATATATCCACAAACAGTATAGTAAGATAGTAAGGGCAATGTGAATGGCTATTAAATGCCTCATTCCTACCCAATCTTTAAACAAAACTTTGGTGGGCTTTTTAAAAACTGTATAAGATATATGTGAGTGATTAAAAACTGTATAAGATATATGTGAATGATTAAAAACTGTATAAGATATCTGTGAATGANATAAGAGACAGGGCTTATAGTATGTACCCAGTAATTATTTGTTGAGGAAATTTGCAGAATATATCCACAAACAGTATAGTAAGATAGTAAGGGCAATGTGAATGGCTATTAAATGCCTCATTCCTACCCAATCTTTAAACAAAACTTTGGTGGGCTTTTTAAAAACTGTATAAGATATATGTGAGTGATTAAAAACTGTATAAGATATATGTGAATGATTAAAAACTGTATAAGATATCTGTGAATGATATATGTGGAGTCAGGAAAAAGGAATCGCAACAAAAGAAAACTATGAAAGTATAAAATAATCTTTAAAATTATTTAAAAATAAAAGTCTATTTTATTGCGCTTGCCTCTTCTGCCGCGTATTTCTCCCTATGTAAGGGCTTCCCAGGTGGCACAATGGTAAAGAATCCACCTGCCAATGCAGGAGACGCAGGTCCAGTCTCTGGGAAGGGAATATCCCCTGGAGGAGAGCATGGCAACTCGCTCCAGTTGTTCTGGCCTGGAAAACGTCACGGACAGAGGACCTTGGAGGGCTACAGTCCATGGGACTGTAGAGAGCTGGACACGGCTGCGTGACTAGGCACACAAGGGTAATGAGTAGGGGGAAGAAAAACAAAAGACAGGTAAGGACCAAAGGAAAAGAAGCTAATAAAGTATGAAGCCTTAGCACTGCATGAAGAAGGAAAGTTCTAGATGGGGAGACCAATTCTAAGTAATTTATTACTTTAGTGCTATTATAAGAAAATTAAAAAAATTTTTAATATAGATAATCCTGAAAATCCAGGATTATCAACCTTCTGTAAGAGATCCACGGCCTACAAATAAAGTTACATATGGGAGAGGATGACTTTAAGTGCTTTGAAAAAGGGTTCTTTTTTTTACCTGGTTTTGTGAAAGTGGAGGATCATGGTTAAATGTTAATCCTGCTTTAATAAGTGAAGTTAAGGCTTCTGCTCCCCATTCTCTCATTCGAGAGTTTGGATGCTGGCACACCTAAGGGTATATACATGTGGAACAAAAATTAATTTGTATACTTAAGCTATACATCACACATTAATTTAAGAAAAACTAAAACATTGCATTTCCTACTCTTCCACATTTAAAAAATCATATAAAATGTTTGTCAATAAGGGTTGAAGAAAATATGAAAATATACAAAATGTAAGTAAGCTTACCTTCTGAATAAGAGGCAAGAGGAAGCAATAAGGAGATAGAAGATAAAAGATGAAACTAAACAACTCACAGAAAAGAAAGGATTTCATAAAAGTAAATGATGTCACCACAGTAAACAGAAGGAGCAGACACTAAGGTTCCTAATTTGGTCTATCTTCATAATCAAATACTTAGCTGAAATTTTTAAAACATATTTTTTGCCATTTGATGAGAATTCCATAATGAAGAAATCTGCATATATTCTTTAATAGCTCATAAAAATAAGCCCCAAAAAATGGAGGGAAAAAGAAGAAAGGACTTTTTTTTTTTAACTAAGAACAGTACCTTTCTCAGATTACTAAAATAATATGAAACAATGAGGGCAACCAAAACCTAAACTGCTCATAAACATGTATTTGACAAAAGCAGTTGTCGATAAGAAGCAACTAATTATTCAGATTCACTCAAGTCTGAATACAAATCCAGACAAAATTCCCTGGTACTATCTATAATTAGTGATACTGAGAAGATTTTTTCCCTTTTGTAGAAATGTTACCTCATAATCACAGGGAAGTCTGTAAAGGAGCAGTGTCTAGTACTAAGTCTCAGTCCTAATTGCCTTGAAGTTTTAGAACCAGCTGAAGCCAAGGGGATCAAAAGATCATATAATAAAAGAAAGGGGACCCAAACTAACAGAGGAAGGAGACATCAGAGATTTGTTTGTTATATCACTCATTTTTAGTCATAAAGTTTTCAACCTATTCCTTTACCAAAATGATTACTATAAAACTTTAGTCCCTGATAAAATATACAGAGAGAAGTACAAGAAAAAATGTTAATGCTGATTTTTCTTACGGTTACACAGAAACATTAATTCACTGTGTAAGTTTTTATTATAAACAAAAAGTAAACATAATAAACAGAGGTTACCTCAAGTAGATGGCCAGTTAGAGGTCTCCATAGAATTTCTATTCGGTGCATGTTAACTAGACCAGTTTCTAACAATTTGGCAACAGCAAAAAGAGATGGTTCCTAAAAGAAAAACATATTTTTTATATCATAAGGAGAATTTGAGTATTTCAACTGTAAACCAAACTGAGAATACTGTGAAAAGCATGACTACAATTAATATACTTGATTAATTAGAAATAAATATGACATAACCTTAGTTATCATATGACAAGCCTTTCAGTCCCCCTAAGTATCTAAAAAGTGTTAGTTGCTCAGCTGTCTCCAACTCTTTGCAACCTCACGACTGTAGCCTGCCAGGCTCCTTTGTCCATGGAATTCTCCAGGCAAGAATACTCAAGTGAGTAGCCATTCCCATCTCCACAGGATCTTCCTGACCTAGTGATCGAACCTGGGTCTCCTGCACTGAAGGTGTATTCTTTACCATCTGAGCCATGAGGGAAGCCCTCAAGTATCTAGTATGACTCCTAATTGAAAAATTTGGTTGGGAAGAGATTGCTTTAGTAGGGAAACTTTGAAAGTTCAAAAACTATACCAGACACACAGAATGTGTGTCTTCGGACAAAAAGGAAAGAACTTTGCTATGGACTGAATTGTGATCAGCCCCTCGCCACCCTCTACCACTGCTCCCAAACTTCACATGCTGAAACTACACCTGAGGGTGATGACATTTGGAGATAGGGTCTATAAGAAGGTAATTCAGGTCAAATGAGGGCCTAAGGGTGGGGCCACAATACGTTAAGTTTAACGTCCTCATAAGAAGAGACACCATAGAGCTTGTGAGCTTATGTGCACTCCATTTCCCTCTTCCTCCCCCGTCTCTCCCTTCCCCTCTCTCCCTGCCACGCAGGGACACAGTAAGAAGTCAGGCATCTTTCAATCTGGAAGAGGGTCTACACAAGAGCTGACCATGCTAGCATCCTGATTTTGGACTTCTACCTTCTAGAACTATGAGAAGATTAATTTCCATAGTTTAAGTTATCCAGCCTATAGTATTTTCTTATGGCACACTGAGCTAACTAATATACATTCTTACTAGGAAAATCTTCAAATGCTTAGGTTTTATATGTGAATATCAGGAAAAAAGAAAAAAAAGACGACGACAACAGACACCAGGGGAAAGAACGATGATGTCAAGGAGGAGGAGGTAAAGGTTGTCAGTTTAGACCCTAATAAAAAAGTTGCAGAGAAAGAAGACAAACCACTTCCTCAGTCACTGGCATCTCAACAACAGAAAGCGAATTGGTGTACTTCATAAATGGCTAAATTACTCAGTCCATGTATTAGAAGAACAGTTTCAGTAAAAAGTTCAAAGGGCAACTATCTCTAATCCAATTTTAATACAGATAGTAAAATATACTTAAATGTAGACTAGGCTGACTAGAATTATGAGACTTTTTTAATAAACAGCTGTAGTACTTCAAATGGAGACAATGCATTAGAAAAAACAGAAGCCAACTGAAATTTTAAAAGTAAATTTTGAGCATAATTTTATAATTTTTAAGTAAAAAGATTTTATAATTACTCTATACACAACTTTTTTATAATACTGATAAAAATCTAAAATGGAAATGTGTGAAATTATCTTTCTTTTCTATTAAAAACTGTTGAACAAGTACCCTGGGGTTTTAAGAAAAGTGTGGTCAGATTGACTCTTCCTGCCTGTGCTAATACTTAAGTACCCTAAAAATCAGTGTAGTAGAAAGAACTTCATCATTCTAGAGACAATATGATACAGTAGTTAAGACTGATGCCTATGAATTTTTAATATCTCAACACTATCACTTAATAGCTATGTAACCTTGAGTAACATTTTTTTTGAAGTATAGATGATTTACGATATTAGTTTCAGTTGTACAACATAAAGTTTCAAAATTTTTACATATCTTATTCCACTTATACTTATTATAAAATATTGGCTATGCCATACAATATACTTATGCCATACGATATATCCTTGTCGCTTTTTTATATATAATAGTTTGTACCTCTTAATTCCCTTATCTTATTTTGTCCTTTCCGCCTTTCCTCTCTCTGTGGATCTGTTTCATTATATTCATTAGCTTTTTTAAAAATTTTAGATTCCACATATAAGTGACAATAAATAATATTTGTCTTTCTCTGAATTCTACTAAGCATAATATTCTCCAGGTCCATCCATGTTACTGCAAACAGCAAAAGTTCACTCCCTTTTGTGCTAACTTTTTTAATCTATAAAATGGAGATAATAATATACCGAAATGACCTCTCCTGTTAGAAAGTGACTGGCACATAGTAAGTCTCTATAAATGTTGCCCTGTATTATTTCCTCCTTTTCCTCCTCTTTATTCTCGTGAGGATACACAGGAATCACATAGCATTTAAAAGTATGTGTCCAGACCTCATATCCAAAGATTCTTGTATCCATGAAGCTTGGTATGTGGTTTTAACTACTGCATTTTTTTAAAGTGCTATATCTGACTTTGATGCACACAAAGTTAAAGCTACAAGTAAAGTGGTTATAAGAATGGAGCTCTGGAATAAGACATATGTGGATTCAAATTCAAGCTCCACCAATTACTTAATAGGTGACCCCAAGCAGGGTATCTAAGCTGTTTTTATATTTTTATATTTTATAAATATCTCTAAAAAGCAGTTACTACTGAACCTGACAGAGTTGTTTTAAATGATTAAACAGAAATACATAGGTTAGTATCTGACATACAACAAACAAAGATAGCAGCTGTTTTCTTGTTTCTGTTGTTGATATACTCAGTTTGGTAGTATGCCTGCACAAGAGTCATCAACACTGTCCCCTTCTAAGGAAGAATTTGAAAGCTTTACCATCAGCTACCTCCTCAACACAGCACAAATTCCTGAAATGGTCATCAAAAATGAGATGACTGGTAATGACTTTAAAACCACATCTTAAGGACAGTAATACATATATTTTACTCCTTAAGCTATTTAACTCACTCAGAATAGCTGACATTGATAAACTATTTTGACTCTCTCACCACCTTATCTGCCACGTTATCCATGAGCCATGTGGTTTACATGCTCTTTGAAAATAGAAATTTCCTTTATATTTTCTAGCAGAGTGTCATGTACATAGTAAACATACTGTACTTTGTTGAGTGAATACATAAATTCTCAAGTCATTACCATATAAACTTGCTCAGATCCAGTTAAGGTATCTATTAAAAATATTGTTAAGAATTAATCCTAAGGATGTAGGATTACTGAAAGGAGTATTAAGAATTTGATTACTTCACTGTATATTATCCTTGTCTTGATTTGGAGAAAACTATAACAGATATTTTCAAACACCTGCATATTATATAATTCTCTAAGTATGTACCATAATATACAAAACTTTGCTCTTTAAGATCTTTTTGGCTAATCTTTAAAGGACTCACATGAGCCAAGATGACAAGCTACAATACATAGTATTATAATTAAGGATTAGGCAAATAATACAATTTTAGGTCCTACAGTTAGATATTAAATAAACCACAAGCTGCATTCTCTGCTTTTCTAATCATTTTCTGGGTAACTTCACTTACTTGTAAATGGTCCAACTAATATATTTATTAATCTTAAAATGTAGAGAGCATTTTAAATAATTTCTAAGGTATCAATAAACCCAAATATTCTTGTGTTTTCCAAGTTTAACAGAAAATGGTAGAGTATAGGAAGAAATGTTCTCAAAAGTATTGCTTGATTCATTTAATCAATAAGCAAAGCAAAAATTTAATTTTCAAGGTANGAGGACCAGGGAAGCGCCAGGTGTAGGCAAAGCACAGACAGCTTCCAGGATGGGGCTGGGGGCCGGGCGGGTGACGAGGGCACAGAGGGCCTGGTCTGCCACCCGTTACTCAGTTTTGAAGCCACAAAACTCCGTCTGGGACTTGAACTCACAGTCTTTAAACTGAGAATCACACATTTGGTCTCAGGACTTAATGAAGCCCAGGCTCTTGATGTCTCGCTGCAGAGAGAATTCAATGAGAGACAGAGTGATGAGTAAGAGGTGGATCTATTTAGAGAGAAACACACTCCACAGACAGAGTGTGGGCCTCGCAGAAGGTGAGAGGCCCTGAGATGCGGGCCGGTTGCTTTCATGGGCTGGGTGATTCCATGGGCTGACGAGGGTGAGGATGATTCCAGCTCTTTGGGGGAGGGGCCGGGGCTTCCAGGAATCGAGTCACCCCTCACTGTTTGGTCTTCGACGGTCAGCCTCAGAACTGTCGCGGCGCCCACGGATGTGTCGCGTAGCTTTCTCTGATGTGTTCCATCACACATGGACCGAGGCTCGAGGTCCCCTGGAAGTCAGATCTTCCGTCTTGGATCTAGTTGGTTCTAACCAACTTCTGTCACGTCCTATGGCTTCGTTGTTGGTTAAAGTTCAGTCACTCAGTGGTGTCCGACTCTTTGCAGCCCCATGGACTGCAGCCCGCCAGGCTCCTCTGTCCACAGGATTCCCAGGCGAGAAAGCTGGAGCAGCTGCCCTTTCTAGGTCCCATGGCTGCATCGCCCTTTTTAGCGTCGTGTCCTTCTCCCTCCCCTCCTGTTTCACCTTCTCTCCCCCAGCTTCATTCAAATGAACCAAAATCACACGCCAGCTTCCTTGTGAGCCCTGCTCCTCAGGCTGAGCACAGAGCTGGCACCACAGAGGGCTCGGGGCTGTCCGACCGAGGCAGCACTCCCAGAGGCAGGGAGCAGCCCATCACACCCCAGGCTCGGCGCTCCCGACCCAGCCAGCGCGTCTGCCTCCCAGCTCCGCCATGAGTGCTCACACTGATGCTGGCCTGGCCTGATGACACACGCTGGAATCAGGTTTCTTTACAGCCTCAGCCCCGCCGACATTTGGGACCAGATAATTCTCTGGCGTAGCGGTCCTGTGCACTCTAGGAGGTGTGGCAGCATCCTGGCCCTGGACCCACAAATGCCAGTAGCCTCCCCCCATTTACAGAAAAACAAGCATCTAGGGGCCTTGTCACATGTCCCCAGGGGGCAAAGCAGTCTTGGTTGAGAACCACTGATACCCAGGGATCTGGGGTCCTTGGCCGCTTTATCGTGCCTTGAGCTGTGTGCACAGGTGTCTCTTATGCACCTGGGGGAGAGTAATCATTACCGTTAGCAGATGCTCACAGATGCTGACAGAATGCGGTCCACTGGAGAAGGGAATGGCAAACCACTTCAGTGTTCTTGCCTTCAGAACCCCATGAACAGTATGAAAAGGCAAAATGATAGGATACTGAAAGAGGAACTCCCCAGGTCGGTAGGTGCCCGATATGCTACTGGAGACCAGTGGAGAAATAACTCCGGAAAGAATGAAGGGATGGAGCCAAAGCAAAAACAACACCCAATTGTGGATGCGACGGGTGATAGAANCAGAATGTGTGTCTTCGGACAAAAAGGAAAGAACTTTGCTATGGACTGAATTGTGATCAGCCCCTCGCCACCCTCTACCACTGCTCCCAAACTTCACATGCTGAAACTACACCTGAGGGTGATGACATTTGGAGATAGGGTCTATAAGAAGGTAATTCAGGTCAAATGAGGGCCTAAGGGTGGGGCCACAATACGTTAAGTTTAACGTCCTCATAAGAAGAGACACCATAGAGCTTGTGAGCTTATGTGCACTCCATTTCCCTCTTCCTCCCCCGTCTCTCCCTTCCCCTCTCTCCCTGCCACGCAGGGACACAGTAAGAAGTCAGGCATCTTTCAATCTGGAAGAGGGTCTACACAAGAGCTGACCATGCTAGCATCCTGATTTTGGACTTCTACCTTCTAGAACTATGAGAAGATTAATTTCCATAGTTTAAGTTATCCAGCCTATAGTATTTTCTTATGGCACACTGAGCTAACTAATATACATTCTTACTAGGAAAATCTTCAAATGCTTAGGTTTTATATGTGAATATCAGGAAAAAAGAAAAAAAAGACGACGACAACAGACACCAGGGGAAAGAACGATGATGTCAAGGAGGAGGAGGTAAAGGTTGTCAGTTTAGACCCTAATAAAAAAGTTGCAGAGAAAGAAGACAAACCACTTCCTCAGTCACTGGCATCTCAACAACAGAAAGCGAATTGGTGTACTTCATAAATGGCTAAATTACTCAGTCCATGTATTAGAAGAACAGTTTCAGTAAAAAGTTCAAAGGGCAACTATCTCTAATCCAATTTTAATACAGATAGTAAAATATACTTAAATGTAGACTAGGCTGACTAGAATTATGAGACTTTTTTAATAAACAGCTGTAGTACTTCAAATGGAGACAATGCATTAGAAAAAACAGAAGCCAACTGAAATTTTAAAAGTAAATTTTGAGCATAATTTTATAATTTTTAAGTAAAAAGATTTTATAATTACTCTATACACAACTTTTTTATAATACTGATAAAAATCTAAAATGGAAATGTGTGAAATTATCTTTCTTTTCTATTAAAAACTGTTGAACAAGTACCCTGGGGTTTTAAGAAAAGTGTGGTCAGATTGACTCTTCCTGCCTGTGCTAATACTTAAGTACCCTAAAAATCAGTGTAGTAGAAAGAACTTCATCATTCTAGAGACAATATGATACAGTAGTTAAGACTGATGCCTATGAATTTTTAATATCTCAACACTATCACTTAATAGCTATGTAACCTTGAGTAACATTTTTTTTGAAGTATAGATGATTTACGATATTAGTTTCAGTTGTACAACATAAAGTTTCAAAATTTTTACATATCTTATTCCACTTATACTTATTATAAAATATTGGCTATGCCATACAATATACTTATGCCATACGATATATCCTTGTCGCTTTTTTATATATAATAGTTTGTACCTCTTAATTCCCTTATCTTATTTTGTCCTTTCCGCCTTTCCTCTCTCTGTGGATCTGTTTCATTATATTCATTAGCTTTTTTAAAAATTTTAGATTCCACATATAAGTGACAATAAATAATATTTGTCTTTCTCTGAATTCTACTAAGCATAATATTCTCCAGGTCCATCCATGTTACTGCAAACAGCAAAAGTTCACTCCCTTTTGTGCTAACTTTTTTAATCTATAAAATGGAGATAATAATATACCGAAATGACCTCTCGTGTTAGAAAGTGACTGGCACATAGTAAGTCTCTATAAATGTTGCCCTGTATTATTTCCTCCTTTTCCTCCTCTTTATTCTCGTGAGGATACACAGGAATCACATAGCATTTAAAAGTATGTGTCCAGACCTCATATCCAAAGATTCTTGTATCCATGAAGCTTGGTATGTGGTTTTAACTACTGCATTTTTTTAAAGTGCTATATCTGACTTTGATGCACACAAAGTTAAAGCTACAAGTAAAGTGGTTATAAGAATGGAGCTCTGGAATAAGACATATGTGGATTCAAATTCAAGCTCCACCAATTACTTAATAGGTGACCCCAAGCAGGGTATCTAAGCTGTTTTTATATTTTTATATTTTATAAATATCTCTAAAAAGCAGTTACTACTGAACCTGACAGAGTTGTTTTAAATGATTAAACAGAAATACATAGGTTAGTATCTGACATACAACAAACAAAGATAGCAGCTGTTTTCTTGTTTCTGTTGTTGATATACTCAGTTTGGTAGTATGCCTGCACAAGAGTCATCAACACTGTCCCCTTCTAAGGAAGAATTTGAAAGCTTTACCATCAGCTACCTCCTCAACACAGCACAAATTCCTGAAATGGTCATCAAAAATGAGATGACTGGTAATGACTTTAAAACCACATCTTAAGGACAGTAATACATATATTTTACTCCTTAAGCTATTTAACTCACTCAGAATAGCTGACATTGATAAACTATTTTGACTCTCTCACCACCTTATCTGCCACGTTATCCATGAGCCATGTGGTTTACATGCTCTTTGAAAATAGAAATTTCCTTTATATTTTCTAGCAGAGTGTCATGTACATAGTAAACATACTGTACTTTGTTGAGTGAATACATAAATTCTCAAGTCATTACCATATAAACTTGCTCAGATCCAGTTAAGGTATCTATTAAAAATATTGTTAAGAATTAATCCTAAGGATGTAGGATTACTGAAAGGAGTATTAAGAATTTGATTACTTCACTGTATATTATCCTTGTCTTGATTTGGAGAAAACTATAACAGATATTTTCAAACACCTGCATATTATATAATTCTCTAAGTATGTACCATAATATACAAAACTTTGCTCTTTAAGATCTTTTTGGCTAATCTTTAAAGGACTCACATGAGCCAAGATGACAAGCTACAATACATAGTATTATAATTAAGGATTAGGCAAATAATACAATTTTAGGTCCTACAGTTAGATATTAAATAAACCACAAGCTGCATTCTCTGCTTTTCTAATCATTTTCTGGGTAACTTCACTTACTTGTAAATGGTCCAACTAATATATTTATTAATCTTAAAATGTAGAGAGCATTTTAAATAATTTCTAAGGTATCAATAAACCCAAATATTCTTGTGTTTTCCAAGTTTAACAGAAAATGGTAGAGTATAGGAAGAAATGTTCTCAAAAGTATTGCTTGATTCATTTAATCAATAAGCAAAGCAAAAATTTAATTTTCAAGGTAGGGAGAGTCATTACCCTTAGAAAGAAATGACTAGCTCCTTAATTTTCATCCCATGAAGGCGAAAGAAACTGAGACATATTTCCCTTGATTTAAAATCTGTATTGTCACAATCATAAATTGTAATCATTAGGATTACTAATTTGTAGAACACAATTATAAATGTGGTGTTCAATTTTTCTTTATAGAAATATTTTTTAGAATATTCAGTGCACAAGTGGACACAATTTAAAATCATGATACACACTGGCACCAGGGAAGCCAACTACTGGCACACTCCACAAGCCAAAAAGTATCCTCTTCACTCTCCCTTCAACAAACCACCATAAATGTAAACACCCAAAAGAGCAGAGCTAGCCTACAAGGTATTGTTCCCACTTGTAAAACACTAAGATCCTAATTAATATACACCTTATTAAACAAAATAATGTACCATATTTAACACAGAAAAGAAAGAATATCACACCTTATTATTTCCATAGGCCATATCCATGGCTTCTAAGGATAAGGAACAAAGTGCATTTATTAAATGGTGCAATGATACGTCATCAAGATACCTAAAATAAAAATGAAGAAATAAGATATTCTCATCTAAAATATACAGCTAACAATAATGTTTGTATCAATTTTAAAAACTGACTCTTACTGTGAGCTTTCAAACAGTCTTGAAAGTATATTGGAAATCACTGGTAAATCTGTCATCACTGCTGTTGTTAGAACCTTTGAGAAGAATAAAATTAAATGTAACATATAAACATTCTGCAAAATACTATCTGAGTAAGAATGACTAGAGCTTACTGTACTGGGCCCTTCAACAGCTCTCCCAGGTTTCAAGGCACCACCACTACTAGGCTTTAATCCCAGAATCCATACAAGGTGCTGTAAAATTAAAAAAAAAAAAAAAGAAAAAAAAATAGAACACAGAAATTTATAAACTTACAAAAATTCTAATAACTAAAACTAAAATCAGACTAGGTATCTAATAACTAAACTGAAATTAGTAATTAACATTCATACAAAACACTCATTACATCAAGCATAGGCAGTAGAACAGGCCATTATGAGAGACCCCCCATCACTTCATATAACGTGAGCCATGTCTTTTTTCTTTTTCCAACTTGCCCTTTTTCATACTTACTGCCTATTCAGGCCTGCCCAAAGCACTGATAGACATTGGTGACTTTAACTGATAGCACTTAGATATAAAACAACACTGGCCTCTGACCCAGAGGCTACAACGTACCTGTAGAGTTGCCAAGACAAGTTGCCATGATGTCCCAAGAACAGCCCCATGGCAGTGTGCCAAGTTAAGCAAAGTCCTCATACACTGGATATTTTTGGAAGTCAGCTGTATTAAAAAAGGATATATTTGCAAGAACTGTTATGCATTCTCAAAAATTTTAAGCTTATAAAAAGTACTATCATATCCAAATATTTTCTAATAAAAAACAAAAATTTTAATAAAAGAGGTTTGGATGATTTTGTACAGAACAAATTCATTTGCTTAAAAGCTGTGCTGTCACAGTTGGTTACAACAATGTCACTCTGTATTTATCTAGTTTCTTCTAAAAGCATCATTCAGATAAAAGCAAGCAAGCAAGTATAATGAAAAATTTGAGAAACACACAAAAAAGGTTCAAAAGGTTTCCTTGATAGTTAATTGGTATTAATTGGTTACCAAACAAAGAAAAAGTACTTTACCATTACTGTCCCTTGAGGCTGGACTGCTAGCGGTTGACCCACTGCTACAACTTGCTGGTGTGATTCACTTGATGGACTAATCATCATAACACTCTGGCCCTGGATGGAATATGCTAGAACACAAAGGAAAACCTAAATAATTAAAATATACTTTTTATACTGTACTCAAAGCAATGTTACATTTTAGAGCATTAATTTGATCAAACTAAGTTCAACTATGACATTTATTTAGTTACCTATTATCCATATGCAAACATTTTAAAAACTCAACAGGTGCAAAAACAAAAATCAGTTAAGCAAATATTAAGTAATTTTCTAAATAAGTTTAACAAGTTATAAAACTTTGATAACTGCCTCATAAGCAAAACAGAATTCAGGACATTTAGTATTTTAAACATACATTCGCTGTAAACCTTTCTACTTAGAGACCAATACTCACATTTTTAGTCTGAAAACTGAACAGCCCATTGAGATTTACCTATATTACATTTAACAGACTTGAATGTTTTAAAGTATTCAACAAGAAAAAAAATTTTTTGAATGTCAACTTAAAATCTAAATGGTGGCAAACATTACCATTCTACTAGTTCTATTTAAAAAACAAAACAAAAAGACCCAACCATTCCCATTTTAGTAGTATGCTAGAGTTTACAAAGGACTTTCAGATATATCTTCTTTTACCCTCACAATTATTATTTAAAATTGGCATTATTCTCCCTACTCCTACCTCCATTGCTTCAGTAAGAAGGAATAAACTGAGGCTCAGGGACATTAACTTCTCGAAGAAGTCAGAGTCAGGAAGAAGAAAAATAGAGGCTTGAACTCAGAATTTCTATCATCTATTCTCTACACTATGTCACACCACCTGATAACAGAAGCTGAAGTCTTACATTTGCTGGAAAGTGTGGCTGCAGTGGTGGTATTCAGTACAGTAAGAGCATAATGGGGAGGCAGGGAACCTTTGCATATTGCAGTTATAAAAGCATCTCTTGAAGTTACAAGGCCCAGTCTTCCACAGAGAGCAGCCATGGTCAGTTCAGCTTTTAAAATATTCTCAGTAGCAGCTTCATCTGTGCTGAAAAGATAAAGTATTTTATTTAGCATGATGATTTTTAGGTATGCTGCCAAATGAAATTAGGTAGCCAGGAAAGTTTTAACAAAATCTATTTTAGAAACTCAAAATCAATCTATTTTAAGGAATTTTAACTAATAAACATCTGAAAATATGAACTGGATAAAAGCAATTTATGACACACATTCATTATCAAAGAAAATAGTCAAGAACTCAAAGATATAACTTAAAAATATCAAGCACTTTAAAATCAGCAAATTCCATGATTCTGAAGAAAAACATCAAAGAAATTGATTAATATAATTATCTTAATTTTAAGTAGTAAAGCTTAAAATGAAAAAGGCATTCTGTAATTTTTGGGTTGTATTTTCCATTATAACATGATGGAAGAGGGGGATGGCAGAAAAATAATAATATTCTATAAACATAAAAAACTAGTATTAGGAAACAATTCTCAGGATACATTTAAATACACACTTTAAAATGATTTGCTGCTAATTTTTTTCACCTGTCACAAGCAATATAAAACTTATAAAGACTTAATACCTGGCATCAAGAAGGAGTGACAGTGCAGCAAGTAGACCACACCAGCAGGCATTCACCATTTCTTCCCAAACAGCTCTACTAACTTAAAGGAAACACACACAATACTTAATGATAATTACAAATGACACAGCACTTAATCCCCCTCATCATTTGATAATATAGCAAATATTCAAAAAAACAACTCTGTTGTTAAGTCCTAAAGCTATAACCTTTCATATATATTTGAATAAATGAAAATTTTAAAACCATACCAGTTTCAGAATTCAAGAAATTTTTTTTTTTTTTTTTGGCCACATCACGTGATTTGTGGGATCTTAGTTCCTAACCACTGGGCAGCCAGAGAATTCCCAAGAAGTCTTAAAACTAAGTTGTTTTAAAATATCAATAATAAGATCTTTCTGTATACGGACTGATACCTTTAAAATATACATATAAAATCAGTTCCTATTCCCTTCCATTTCATTGGGCCAAACTTTCAGCCTATGCAACCAGCTGGCAGTGCGAAACTGTAATAAGCAAGCTCAGCCAAGAGACTGGTTATACACATTGGAAATCATACAGATGAGTAAACACATTGAGTAAAACAGGACCAAGTTTCTCACTGTTGGAGAAGGAAATACCAAAAATGGCAAGTTAAAAGTACATCATGTAGTATTAAACTAGAATTGGAAAAAGTGGGTGTGTCCTTATGGTATTTAAAATAGATATATATTTTTTAAATATACAGAAATGTGTGCTCATATATGTGCGTATTTCCTATACAAGCAGCAGGAAGCATATCTAGTATCCGTGTGTTAGTTTGTAAATACTGCTCTCCACTAAAATGAACTAGGGCTCTGTGGAAAAATAACTTATCCCTGGATTATACAAGAAAAATCCAAGATGAGCTTAGAGCATTTTGCTGTATCAGACAGTAAAGCAGTCAGAAAACAACAAGAGAACTAGTGATGATAAAAAGACACAAGAGCCAGCATGAAAGGGGTCGCATACGGCCATGTCACAGATAACTTGAGTGTTAAATCATGACAATCACAGGTTGTATTGATAATGCTTTGAAAAAAATAGGAATACAAGGGTCTGTACTCATATAAACACATGAAACAAAATAAATCAGGAAGGGCAAGCTCTCCTAGATGTCTCAAAGAATTTCTATACAAAAATTAACTTTACACTGAAGAAAGGATGCAGACATCACATTAACCAAATGATAAAAGTTAACCACACTGATATATAGCATAGCAACATTTCTGTGGCAGCTCTGCCAAAAATCAATCTATTAAATCTAATTATGAGGAAACAAAAATAAACCCAAGTTGACTGCCCTGTCTCTTCAAAAATGTCAAGGTCATAGAAAACATGGAAAAATTAAGGAATTGTTCCAGACTAAAGAAGGGTATAGAGTCATGGAACTAAATTCAAAATGTAATCCTAGACCATAACAGACCTTACTGGGGCAAATGACAAAATCTGAAGGACATCTGGGATTTGATGACATATTGAACTGATGAACATATCAGAGTTGTACACGACTGAGTGACTAAACTGAACTGATGCTAAATTTCTGATGGTGACTATACTGTGGTTATGTAGGAAACTGTTGTTACTTTTAGAAATACACTTTAAAGTATTAAGGGGTAATGGGGAATTATGTCTGTAACTTTTTCTCAAATAGTTTAGAAGAAAATATGCTGATATATATAAATAGAAAAATAACACATATATAGTAGTGTTAACAGTTGGGATAGCATGGTGAAGAATATATGGAAACTATTATTTTTGCAATTTCTCTAACTTCAAAATTATTCCAAGATAAAAATTTATAATATAGAATCATAATAAATATACCTATTTCCTTATCCATCTGGTCTGATGTCGACTGTAATTCTTGCTGTTCTGATGACTGTGTAGGTGAAGAAACGGCTTCAGTGGTAGTAGTCTGACATTCTGTTTCAACTTCTCCTAATTCTCCTTCAATCATACTAGTGATTCCGCGTACAAGGTCTAGCAAACAGTGGAATGCCACAGACATAGCATAACCCTCTGGTATAGTTGGGGGCTCAACTTTGTCCAACATCTCTAGGCTGAAATTATGAAAATATCAGGTATTTAATGAGAAGCCACAACAATGAAAATATATAACAATCTATTTCCATAATTTGTAGATTACAGAAATTAAGATTAATAGCGAAAGTAAATGGCCACCACTAGATCTGCTTTCTTTGGAGAATGGTCCCATAATGGTATTCTAAGAAAATGATTAGAAAAGTTAAGTCTGACCAGTGCCATAACTGATAATAATAGTTTATTTTTTGCCTCTCCCCCAAGTTGTGCCAAGATTTTCATTAACTGTTGACATCAGAAAAATAAACACATATACAGAACAGAAAAAGACAAACAGATTACAAACCATCTCAAATTCTGACTTAAGTGCTTTTAAAATAAGGTGCTACATAAAAGGGTAAACAAGGACCTACTGTAGGTCTTATAGCACAGGGAGCTATACTCAATATCTTGTAATAATCTAAAATGGAAAAGAATTGGAAAAGGAATATATATATATTTCTTTTATATATTCCTTGTATATGTATATATACATATATATGTTTATGTGCATTACTGAATCATTTTGCTGTATACCTGAAAATAACACAATATTGTAACTTAACTATAATTTTTAAAAGGAGGTAAATAAGGTGCTATAAAATCAAATCGATACTATAAAGAAAAATAGATGTTTTCATACTAGGGAAAAGCATTACTGTGAAATAGCTGCTCATCTGTCTTCCTATCATCTTAGATACAATCTGTCAACAAGGTAAGATAATATTTAGAGCATCAGTGTGTCACATTCAAATTTTAGAGCAAGTTATACTCCATAATTTGGAGAAGGAAATGGCAACCCACTCCAATATTCTTGCCTGGGAAATCCCATGGACAGAGGAGCCTGGTGGGCTAAAGTCTATGGGGTCGCAAAGAGTCGGACACAACTAAGTGACTAACACACACACTCCAAAATTAGGACATGGCTTTCAGAAGGAAAGATGAAAATCTTCTGTTTTAAATCATAACCAACAGGGAATTGTTGCTTTCAATTCCTTAAAATTGAAGAAAGAATAATTCAATGAGGAAAGAACTACTGGATATTCACATTAAAAAAGAGTGGTGTTGGAGCTCTACTTCATACCTCTCTGACCCATACCTCATTGACTCAAAATGAACCAATGACCTAAATGTAAGAGCTAAAGCTAAAATCTCTTAGAAGAAAACACAGGCAAAAATCTTTATGACTTCAAATTATGAAATGGTTTGTTAGGTATGATACTGAAATAAGCAACAAAAGTAAAAACAGATAAATTGAATTCATCAAAATTGAAAATTAATATGTTTCAAAGGACACTATCAAGAAAATGAAAAGACAATCTAGAATGTGAGAAAACTTTTTCAAATCATATACCTGATAAGGGACTAGATCTTGACTATGTTAAGAATTTCTACAACTCAATAAAAAATAACAACTCAATTAAAAAGGAGCAAAGGATTTGATAAGACATTTCTCCCATGATGATATATAAATGACCAATGAGCAAATGAGAGAGATGCTCAATGTCATCGACCATTAGAAAATGTAAATTTGAAATACAGTAAGATAACACTTACCCACTAGGACAGCAATAATCAAAACACAATAACAAGTATTGTTGAGAGTGTGGAGATTTAAACCCTCATATGTTGTTGGTGAAAATGCAAAATGGTATGGTCATGTGGGAAAACAGTTTGGCAGATCATCAAAAAGTTAAACGTAGAGTCATTATATGGGACCAGCAATTCCACTCCAGGTATATACATATTCAAGAGAAATGAAAACATATGTCTATACAAAAACTTGAAGGCAAATGCTCACAGCAGCATTATCCATAGGCAAAAAATGGAAACAACCCAAATGCCCATCAACCGACAGTCAACAAACATGTGGCAGAATCATATGGTGGACTATTACTCAGCCACAAACAGGAAGTACTGATACAACCTGCAACATGGATGGACCTTACTCAACATTATGCTGAGTAAAAGAAGCCTGACACGAAAGAGTACTATATTATTCCATCCATATGAAGTATCCAGAATACATAAATCAATAAGAGACAGAAACTAGATTAGTAGTTACTAAAGGGTAGGGAAGGAGACTGGTGACTGACTGCTTAGAGATATGGGTTTTTCTTCTGGAGTGATGAAAAAGTTCTGAAATTAGATGGTGCTTATGGTTGCCTAACTTTTAAGTATATTAAAATCATGAATTGTAAACTACAAAAGGGCAAATTTTATCTTATGTTAATCTAAAACACAATTGAAATCATTAAAAATCATTGTAAGAAAAGCAGTTTCCAATCTCAAGTTCTAAAGGTTTCCTAATCATAATCAATATTAGATAAGGTAGAAAGTTTACAAAGATGTAAAACTCAGAATAAACAATAAAAACACCATATATGCCTATCATTTACTGAGAAATTCAGTCTGGGACACTAAGTTTTGTTTTTTTTTTTAATGTATCTTATTTCACTCCTCACAAAAACCCTGAAAGATACAGACAATGAAACTTCGGTCAATGACACAGTTATCAGCAGTTTTTAACTCAACTGTTACTATGCTGCTGCTGCTGCTGCTAAGTTGCTTCAGTTGTGTCCAACTCTGTGCGACTCCATAGACGGCAGCCCACCAAGCTCCCCTGTCCCTGGGATTCTCCAGGCGAGAACACTGGAGTGAGTTGCCATGTCCTTCTCCAATATGCGAGAATGAAAAGTGAAAGTGAAGTCGTTCAGTCATGTCCGACTCTGCGACCCTATGGACTTGCAGCCTACCAGGCTCCTCCGCCCATGGGATTTTCCAGGCAAGAATACTGGAGGGGGTTGCCATTGCCTTCTCCAACTCTTACTCTAAAGCCTATTAATTTAACCCCTATGTGCCAACATTTAAGTATTTTAAAATGTATTGTAAAATCAATACAATCATATTCATATTATTGATCAAGATATTTAAGCTCACATGAGGAAATAAAGTTTATGTGCTTAATCTTTCCCAAGCCAATCAGCATTCAAGAACCATATGATAAACGAATCAGTGCCAAGTATCTTGTTAAGACAAATATCTGTTCTCAAAGAATATGTCACCTATTGGGAAAATGCATCTAAATCAGATATAATACTCTAAACATCAGAAACTCAAATTCCCAAATTCTATAGTATAGACTTTAAGTGCTAGAGTAGTTAAGGAAAAAAAAGGTAATTTATACCTGTTTTTAATAGTACAAACCTAAACAAAGCCCATACTTTCCTACCACTCTGCTTCACTGCTATTTTATTATAACTACTACCCAAATTCCACTTTTAGATAAAATGCAACCCATTTATCTAAATATTTTAAAATTAAGTTCCAGTTGCAAAAACTGTCACAAGCCCAACTTTGAAGGGAGTGTAATAAATCTGAAAGAATATATTGCCATCAATATTATGTAAAAATGACTTCTGTCTATATGTCCCTGAAGTTTTCAAATTATTACGTACTCGTGTCAATAAAAGAACTGAATACACAATTAAGATTATGTGCGTGGCATCAAAGAAAATTCACTGGAAAAGATTCTGATGCTGGGAAAGACTGAAGGCAGAAGGAGAAGGGGGTGGGGCAGAGGATAAAATGGTTAGCTACCATCACTGACTCAATGGATATGAAACTGAACAAATTCCGAGAGATAGCTGAGGACAGGGAAGGCTGGCATACTGCAGTCCATGGTGTCGCAAAGAGTTGGACACAATTTAGTGACTGAACAATAACAAAGAAAGCAGTGAAAATTATACTAAACCTCACAATGCATGAATGAAAGATACCAATTCAACAGGTAAGTCCCGATGTGAACATGCACAAAAGAACCCTCAATATTTCTTTGCTATTTATGATTTCAGAAGTGAGTAATCTCAGTATCTATAGTGCTAAAAAAAAAAAAATCCTAATAAGAGCAACAACAAGAAAAGACTATTTATATGTTCTCTTATAGATTTAGTTCAAATCTTGTCTTAAAGATAAGAAAAGATAAGTGAAATAAAACACTCTACTCAAAATCATAGTATTTAGTAGCAGAACTAGTTAAAATTCAAGACTCTTAATTGATGAGGATCAATAAATAATTTATTTTAGAATTTTATCAATAAAAAAGAAATTGTAAAACTTGGCCAAGTATTTACTCTCCTATCATTTGTTTTTATTTTTCTTCCTGTATCATTTATCTTCACGCTTTCCTCTTAACTGTCTTTGCTTAATCTTATTTCCCCAGATATATCCTTTCTGTTCCTACCTTCAGTGTGTTTACTCTCTATGCCCTTATAACTTGATTTTTTTTCAAACAGTTAATCACTACCCAAGGTGACACTGTATGTTTATTTGTGTCTTTATTGACTACCTCATTCACCAAAATATCAGGTCCACAAGAGCAACAATTTTGTTCTGTGTTGGGATTGTTTCGGTTTAAAAAAACAACCCAGAGAAAGGAGTAAGGTAAATTATTAATATCTCCTTCACTGCTAGAGATCTGATTCTTTTACAACTTGATATTCCAGCATACTGGAGTATACACCAGGGGCTTCCCTGGTGGCTCACTTGGTAAAGAATCCGCCTGCAATGCAGAGGAGTTGGGTTTGATCTCTGAGTTGGGAAAATCCCCTGGAGACGGGAATGGCTACTCACTCCAGTATTCTGGCCTGGAGAATTCATGGACTGTATAGTCCATGGGGTCGCAAAGAGTCAAGACACCACGCGACTTTTACTTTTTTACTTTCTTTTTCTTTTTACTTTTACTTTTACTTTTTTACTTTCACTTTTACTCCAGTATACTCAAATTATTAGTCTTTACAGCAAGGCAAAGCATACATGAGACATTAGTAACTTTAATGTCTTTTAAATGACTAAGAGTAACAACAGTCCAGTCTTCCATGATTCTTTTTTTACAATTTCAGGCAAAATAAAAAGCTGCACAGTAAAGTATCATTGTGATAATACAATGCAGGCTGACACACCACATAAATTCATGATTTAAACTATTGAGAGATTCTACTTCATACTTTCAGTCTTGATTTACTGTCACTGGAATAATGTTTTAATTATGCACATCAACTGCAGCTGCTGTTTAGTCGATAAGTCGTGTCTTACTCTTTTTGACCCCATGAACTGTAGCCCACCGACTTCCTCTGTCCATAGGATTTTCCAGGCAAGAGTACTGGAGTGGGTTGCCATTTCCTCCTCTAGGCAATCTTCTCAACCCAGGGCTTGAACCCATGTCTCCTGCCTGGCAGGTGGATTCTTTACCTGAGCCACCTGGGAAGCCTGTATGTGTATCAGTTACTCAAAATACATCAATTAACTGCCTCACAGTTAACTGGGGCAATGTTAAACATATGTAAGTATTGCTTGCTTTATCTATGTAAGCACTAAGTTTGCTATCTCAGTTCATTAAGGTTTAAGAAAAAATCAACAATACACAGATGAATATTGAAAAAACTGTTGTTAAACTAAGAAGGGCTAATGACAAAAATTTTTTAATAACACATGTGGAATCCATTAAACATTTTAATTAATTACACTAAAAGTTCTCTGTTAAACCCAAAAAGTGTAGTCAGTTAAACGCTTAACTGTTTTCACATATAAAGTCCTGAAAGGTAGATATATCACTACTCCCATTTTATAGTTGAGGATGCTGATATTTTTAAATAGGTAAATTAATTTGCTGAGAGTTACTCAGTATCAGAAGACCTAAGTCCACAAGACCTGAAATCAAACCACATAGTTTCGAAAAGTCATACAGAACAAGTGAGTAGGTCCTTAATAAACCACATTGTTTTATAATGCTGTTAATGTCCTCAAGTAGAACAAAAGAAAACAAACAAAATCCAGTCATAGATAAAATTCTCAAAAGATGACAAAAGAAAATTACTTCTTAAATTTGTTAGAAATAGTATGTCTAAAATTTTAAGTATAATGCAGAAAGAAATACTTTAGTATAAAATGTAAACCCCATTCCTTACAAAATAATACTACTACTACTTACTACGTTGCTTTAGCACTGCCTTGTACTGTTACAGTCAGAATAGGTATCCAAGTTCCTCTATATTCAAATGCTGGTAGCAAAGTAACACCTCCACCAATCCCCAACATTCCTGAGTTAGCTGGTGCTGAGACAGGGCCACCTGAATTATTGTTACCTGTCAGACAAGGGAAAGCAATCAAAGATACCAACTTACTTAAGTACAAATCTGTAATATTCAAACACCTGGTCAGTTTTTTAATATTATGCTGTAAGAATGGATACTTCACAAATAAATGAAATTTATCAATCCTATTTTGGTTACTAGAGAATCTCCTGGTCTCCCCAAAACACCATTCCCTTTTTTATATCAAAGGTACTAATAAGTAAAAATACTGAAAAACATTGTCATGTATTTTTTGTTAAATCATCTTTTAGTAGAGGTAGGAATAAAGAATAAAAAAGGCCACTAATCAGAAAGTAAAAAATGAAAGTGAAAGAAGTTAAAGGGAACAAGTTATACACTGATTTCCAAACTTAAATTATGTTCACCTGTTATGTTAAAAGAAAGACTGATAGATACTACCTTAGTAGTAACCACCCTCTTTAAAAGAGGCACCAAATGAAGATTCTTCTAAAATGAAAATTAGTACCTAAACTTGTACTAAGAACTTGTGTTCATACACAATGAGAGGAACTGAAAATATATGAGATGAAAATATATTCTAGAAAGAAATAAACACAGCTACCTCAGTGTGATCAAATTACTCTTTAAGTGTAAGTCTTTATACTTATATATAAAATATAAAGAATATCTTGTAAAGTAAACATATATAATACACGTAGGTAACCCAAATTTCACTAGTCAGAGGATTTCGATCAGTATCCTCTCAGAATAGTGAATACTGTAAATTATGGCAGGATATAAAAACCAAAATGTGACTTAGCCTTTACCAGCTTGATTTGTTGCAGCAGGATTTCCAGTAGGAGGGACAAGAAACAAGGACTGGATAAAAGATCCCAGTGCATTCACAATATCACGAAAAACCTTGGTAGAATGCTGTTTCATATCATAGGACTGACAAAATGACCTGTAAAATAATTTTAAATGTTTCTAGAGAAAATATATATTAAAATTTTTTACATTTTTTAATAGAAAATAATGGTGATCAATCAGTCTCAATGCTATACGTAAAACTTCTTCATTATACTTGAGTGATTTACTAACTCTGGACAAAGGTTCAGAATGAGGTCCTAAAAAAATTATCTTGGTCATATTAACTCAGTAAATTCAACTGACAAATCACTAATAACACTTTTTGTCCATACCTACACCCCTCTATATACATACTATATACAATTTTCTTTGTTTAGAAATCATTATTTGGAAATAAACTTTCCCTAGTAGCATATATATTAACCTATCCATTTAACAAAATATTGCTGAG
Source organism: Neotragus pygmaeus (assembly GCA_006410875.1). NCBI lineage: Eukaryota > Metazoa > Chordata > Mammalia > Artiodactyla > Bovidae > Neotragus > Neotragus pygmaeus. Next base: position 495,886 of record SJYV01047071.1, read on the forward strand.
GTTTTACCTCAACAACTGAGGCTGCACACAAAGTCTATGTATTGATTCCACTGCAACAGCTCGTAGCCACTGTGGTTTATCTGCATCCAGAAATTTCACCAGAAGTGACAGAAATATTTCACATTCAGTTACCTAAAAAATATAAGATTTTTAATAATATTTCTTTAAATCTAAGAATAAGTTACACTCTTGTTCTTAACTCAGTCCTATGGACAAACCAAATACAACCTTTTAATTTTAAATAAATTAAGATCCTTAATGGGCAGTGGAGAAAAATAAGTAGTTATATAACGGAAAAGATAACAGTAAAAATAAGCAGTGTCTCTCTAAATATATCCTCAAAAACTCACCCTACTGATCTTCTAACTTTGTTAATCTTTTATCCTTATTCTTTAGAAAGCACAGTGCACTATCAGGCTGTCCTCATTCCTGGAAGACAGCATGCATCACATATGCTCAAGCACCCTTCAGTATACCAAAACATTCTTCATATGATCTTATGCTGCTTAGGAAACAAAGAGGCAACAGGCCAAAGAATGTTTAGCATATATTTTCCAGTAGGAAAACAAGAAGGAACTTGTGGCAGTTGACAGGTGTTAAGTTTATATAATAAAGTACTCAGAACAAGGCTAGGTACATGGTGTTGCTTTATTAGTTACCAGTTTTTACCTCTGGTATTAAACCAACTCCTCTGCAAGCTGTTTGTAAATTAGTAATGTCATTTAAAGCATATTTCTGACATTATTCATTAAATGCCTGATAACTGAACGAACAAACAAAAAGTAACCAGTTTATTCAAAGGTTAATGAATTGTTTCTGTTATATATTTGCTGAGGACACACGGGAACCTCATGGAGGTAAGAATTAACTTGACACTGTGGTTGCTAGGCCAAACTGAATCGTACTCCTACACCAAGGACAGCAGGTTATTGAATGTTTTAGTTGGGGGTGCCCCAAAATGAGTGACCATAATGTGGGGCAAGGAATTTTGAGACTAGAGTAGCCCTCAGGATTTTAGCCCAAAGTCTCAGCAGCTGGTATTTTCTAATGACTTTTAGGTAGATGCTTTAAAAATAGAACATTATCATGAGGATAATGTCGGAGGGATAACTAAAAACAGTATAATCCTTAGACTGCTATCACTGGGAAGTCACAGGCAGAGGTTTGTGACTGCTCTAAACTTGATATGGTTGAAAAGCAGTAGGATCTTAAGTCACATGGCTCAGCTTCTTTATCCACCAACTTTGATGATAGCAAGCCAGGTAATCTTACAAATAAAGGATAAAAGAACCTGCACCTTGCTGAGAACTCAAATGAGAAAAATGAAAGAGTAAAAATCCCCCCCAAACAAAAACATGGCAAAGTGACATGCAAATATACACAGTGGTTATTATTTTTTCTAAATAAAACTGCTCCCTTTTATTAAAGAACTAAAAAAGAAAGAATCATCCTAGTGACTCCCTGGGCAACAGTTGTATCTACTGAACAAATTTAACATGAGTAGGTTCTTCAAAATGTATACTATCTGTTTTAGAGTAAAAGTGCAATTTAAAAGTGGTAGCAGAATTGAAGGCTCTTAGGTTACGCAGCCAGAAAATAAAGGCCCTCAGAAACATCAAGTATATAAAAGCAAAATGAATTTTTAAAAAACATTTGGCTGCACGGGGTTGTTTACTTGCAGCATGCAGGATCTTTAGTTGTGGCGCACAGGATCTAGTTCCCTGACCAGGGATCAAACCTGGGCCTCCTGCATTGGGAACCCAGAATCTTAAGCCACTACATCACCAGAGAAGTCCCATCAAGGGAATTATTAATGGTACAAAACTTGCCTTGAAGAGTTTTCTTTCATTTCCTCTCCAATGAAAAGAGTGACTACAGTATAAATCAAACACTCAATTTTATACTATAGCCACTAAAATCCTGTGATTTGGCAAAAGGGAGAGACTTTCTCCTGAGGACTGCAGCTTTGTTCTCACTTCCTCCTTCCCTGCCAAGTGTGAAACTCTGACCAGAAAGGTAGTGGCTGGGGACAATGAATTGTTCTCAAGGGTATCAATGGAAGGTGCCTTATGAATCTAAGTTAAGGCTTTCCCCCAAGAAGTTGCACTTGTATGAAACAAGTATCTATGGCCCACATCCAATTCTTGTGGCACAAAGGTATTTCGTGAACACCATCGTACTAGCATGAAGGCTGATGAATGTTTCTGAATTCCTATAGTCCTTTGGTACCATACAATAATCAAGAAACAATTGATTTTAAGATGAATTAAAGTCATCCTGGTGGAAATTCTCATCGAAATATCACATAGATGTCCGTTAGGGACTCAAGTATATAACTGTATGCTTAGAAGCCAATGAAGAAAGTCTTGGAGAATATTTAAATGCAAGAGTCTATTTACCAGGAGCTGTTTAATGTTAACAACCTTATAGCTAGTGGATTTGTTAGTGATAAGATCCTTTGTGAGAGAAATATATATATTTACAGAGGTGGAAAATGAACTTGCCCAAGTCAATTTAGCTAATACATTCCTTTTTAAAAGCACTAAGTCAAAGGCAAAAGAGAGATATGCTAGACACTAATAATTAAGTTTAGTGAATTCCTTAAAGATACCTTCCTAAAAAAAGACATCTGGGCATGGAGCCTAAGCATATCAAAAGAGCAGAAGAGCACCTAACTCAGACGATAGAATGTGGACAGAACATGGTGTACTGGCTACATTATATCTGTACCTGAATGACTGGAGCACTCTTATTTCTTCTTATCACTCAACATATTAATAGAAAATGAGTTATCTTCACACTCCTGAGCTAAAAGACAGAGTAAGATATAAGCTAGTGAATACTGGGGGAGAACATCGATTCTTCAGGGCAGTGGTGCCCAAAGTGTGGTCCACGGACCCCTCAGACCAGGGGTCCCTCAGACCATTTCAGGACACCTGTAACATCACACTATTTTCATAATAACACTAATATATTACTTGCCATTTTTAATGCATTGACACCTGTACTGATGATTCAAAACAATGATGGGTGCTTTAGCAAGATTCAAGGCAGCAGCACCAAACTATACCAGAGTCATTGTATTCTTCACCATTACATACACTTAATAAAATTAAAAGGGTCTATTTCACTTAAGGACCACAAGTACAATGAACAAAAATAAAATAACAAATAAAATACTTGTTATTGATAATTATTAAGCCATTGATTAGATTTAATAATTAAATCAATTATTGATTGTATTAACTCTGACCCATACATGCATGTATTTATAATTTTCTGTGTATCTGTCACAGCAAGTACACATGAAGTACTTTTCCTGTGTATCAAAGTGAAGTGGTTGTCTGAAGGAAAAGTACAGCTGCAAACTGACCTAGTCACTTTTTTCTCCTATAGACACCATTTTAACTAAAAGAGTATATTGCAAACTATGACTATGTAGACTTATGTACGCTGTAGACATTTTCTTAAAATTTAACAAAATAAGCTTGTCAGTTTGGGGAAACAATTAACAATATTTATTGTAAATGATAAGATTCAAGCTTTCAAACAAAAATTGGAATTTTAGAAGACTTGTATCTGCTCCTATGACCTGGGCAGCTTTTTAATAATGAAAGACTTTTCTGATAAATGGTTGCTGATATTAACATTTATATTAACATGCGATTTTTGGTACTGAACAAAGTGTTAACATTTGGAACATCTGCTCAATCATAATAAATGATTCATTGGTGAAGGATACAACTGAATGAAGCACCAGATGAATCAATGAATTTTAAAATAACAGGGTATTAAAATGTAATACAGTTTCATGTTTTTCACCTTTCAGAAAGTGTCACTGGTTCAGTTTGGTACAATATCAAAGAACAATGTATACTATTATGCGAAAATGTCATTAAAATAATTCTGCCTTTTCCAACTATATACCATTCTGAGGACAGATTTTCCTTATATGCTTTGACCAAAACAACATACCACAAAATGATGAAAACAGAAGAAGGTAGGAGAATCCAGCTATCTCTATTAAGACAGACATTAAAGAGATTTACAAAAAGAATATAAAACAATCCTTTTTGTTCTTTGGAAAATATAGGTATCTTTTGCAAAAGTAAATTTTTATGTTAACATGAAATGGGTTTTGGTATCACTCAGGCAATTTCTAATACATTAAATAATGTTAGGAATAATCCACATAAATGAAAGCACCTCAATATTTTTAATATAAAGGTGTCCTACAACTGAAAAGTATAAAATTACTACTAGAGGGTAGGCCTTTTAGGAGATGTATCATTTCCAAATTTAAATAAGGACAACAAGAGAGAAATAAGAGAGAAGAATTCCACATAAGTCACATATCTAACCCCACAACTACCACACTTCTAACTTTTGACCTTGGATAAACTATAATATCTGAACTGCTGCACACCAGTGAGCAAACTTTCAACCTAACAAGTTTTAACACTGAAGAATTAATGCCCTATGTGAAGAATTCATCTTTGCAACCCAGTCTAAGAGCTGCCTTGTTGTTTTATCAGTTGGTCATCACTCCCAATTGATGAGTGAAAAACAAAAGTATGCTTTTCTCTTCATTTAAGCAGCAATATTTGATCTTTACTGTAGCTGGCTGTGTGGTTCTCTTTCCTCATTCTGCTCCCTAAATCAAGGAGACTAAGATCAAAATACAGAGAATGGCAGAGGAGTAGTACAGGAAATTTGGCCTTGGAAAAAGGAAGACATGAGAACTAAGAAAACAGGTAAGTATAAAATGCAGTGAGGTTAAGAGCTTGGGTTTGGGGGATATAAAAGGATTACTTAACATCCTAGCTCTGTAGCTTACAAACTGTATGATCTCAGGCTAACTACATAAATATCCTGAGCCTCATTTCTTCATCTGTAAAATAGAAATACAAATGTCTGCTTTATAGAGTTGTAGTAAACTCCAAATGAATTAATAGATGTAAAGTACTTTGTAATATCCAGAATATATTCATTCAATTACATAAATATCATCCAAAACGGAAATTACTAATAAGATTTCTGTAGCTCTGAAAAAGTCACTGGACGAACTGCTAGATAACAGAACTGGTGGACAGAAACCAAGTATCTTAGTCTGCTCAAGCTGCCGTAACAAAATACCTGGGTGGTTTAGACAACAGAAATTTATTTCTCACAGTTCTAGAGGCTGGAAGTCTGAGATCAGGGTGTCAGCATGGTCAAATTTTGGTGAGAGCTCTCTTCCTCGCTTGCAGATTCCTGCCTTACTACTGTGTCTTCACATAGCAGACAGAGAATGCTCTCCAGTAATACTTTGTATAAGCTCACTAACTCTATCATGGGAATCCTACCTTCATGACCTCATCTAAACCTAATTATCTCCCAAAGGTCATATCTCCAAATATGATCATAATGGGGCTTCAAAATATAAATTTTGAAGGGATAAAATTCAGCATCAAGTTTCATAAAAATAAAATATAATTAAGCTGGTAATTCCTGACTTGGGAACAGAAATAAAATGTGAATTCAGCATTTGTCATGGTGAAGATGTTAAGAATTCTGCCTTACTATGGAGAAGAGGAAAAAGACTGGGTTCTCCATTACTGACTGGTGGATATTAAAAGGAAAGGGAGAAATGTCTTCTCTCCCTAAAGCCTTATCTTATTTAAAACATGCATTTCAGAGAGGGAAGAGAGAGAAGCCCTCCTAAGACAAATCTGATAATATTTAGGGACTCAATAGTGAAGTGACATATATTTGGTATAGTCACAGATAGTAAATTCTCTGCATTTGTTCATCAGAGAAAGACTTCATTTCTCCTTCAATTTTGAAGGAAAGTTTTTCTGGATACGGTATTCTTGACTGACAGTTTTTCTTTCAGTACTGTGAATATATCATCTCATCCTCTTCTGGCTGGCAAGGTTTCTACTGAGAAGTCTGCTGAAAATCTTATGAAAGCTCCCTTTGCACATGAACAGTCACTTTTCGTTTTCTGCTTTAAATGTTTTCTTTGTCTGTGACTTTTGACAGCTTGATTATAATGTGCCTCAGTTTGTTTCTTGAATTAATCCTCCCAGTGGGAATTTTTTGAGCTTCATGAATTTGTATGTTCCGTTTTCAAATTTGCAGTCTCAGCCATTAGTTCAAATAGGCTCTCTGCCCCTTTCTCTCATCTAAAACTCCCATAATGCATTAAACATATATGTTGGTCTCCACCCTTGATTTTAGGAGGGCTCCTAAAACCCTTGTAAATATGGGTAGCTAGGACCATTTTTTGTTCTAACAACTAATCTCTGACCCAAGTTCCTGACACAGAACTTCTAAATCCCTCGGAATTTCCTTGGTAACAGGATTATCTTTTGTTCTAATGAGGCAACTCTCAGAGAATTCTGGGATAGAGCTTGGTTACCAGAGAGACTAAGCGATGATTAGAAAGCTTGGTACTTTCATCCCCACCCTCCATTCTCTGGAGTGGGGAGATGGGTGGAAATTGAGCTAATAATCAATCACGCCTACATGATAAAACCTCCATAAAAATCCCCCAAATATGGAGACATCACCCTATGTATGTTTTCATCTGCCTGTTCACTGGCATTTTAAAATGTCCTTTGTAATAAATCAGCAGTAGTAAAATGTTTCCCTGGGTTCTGTGAGTCACTTTATCAACTTTTCAAACCCCAAAAGGGGAACCTCCAATTTGTAGCCGAGTTACATAGAACTAGTTGGTAACCTCGAGATCCACTACTTGGGAATGGCATCTAATATAGGGGACAGCCTCGTGGGACTGACACCTTAATGCATGGTTCATGCTAAGTCGCTTCAGTCGTGTCTGACTTTGTGACCCTATGGACTGTGGCCTCCCAGGCTCCTCTGTCCATGAGATTCTCCAGATAAGAATACTGGAGTGAGTTGCTATTTCCTCCTCCAGGGGATCTTCCAGACCCAAGGATTGAACTCACGTCTCTTACACCTCCGGCACTGACAGGCAGGTTCTTTACCACAAGCCCCACCCTTGAGGCCTTTGCTAACTCTGGTAGATGTCAGAATCCACCTGAAATGTAGGACACCTGGCTGTCGCAGAATGGTCAGTGTGGGGAAAATATTCACACATTTGGTTATAGAGGTATTGTAAGTGTGGAAGTAAAACATGGCGTATTTTTCTTAGATGTGCATATATTGGTCTACTTGATGGTGTCCCATAGGGTCTGCTCATTTCTTTTTCTTTGGCTCCTCTGACTTGATAATTTCAAATAACCTGTCTTCAACTTTGCTCATTCTTTCTCTACTTGATCCAGTCTGCTATCTTCTCTAGTAATTTTTTTCCAATTGAGTTACTGTATTTTTCAAATTCAGAATCTGTCTGGTTCTTTAGTTTCTCTCTTTGCTGATATTTTGTTCATATACCATTTTTCTGACTAGCTTTCCATGTTGTCTTTCAGCTATTTAAAGCATCTCATGATAGTTTGAATTCTCTGTTGGGCAACTCACTGATCTCCGTGTCTTATTTATTTTAGCTGTGCTGGGTTTTTGTTGCAGTAAGCAGGCTTTCTCTAGTTGCAGTGAGCAGGGGCGACTCTCTAGTTGTGTGCACAGGCTTCTCATTGAGGCAGTTTCTCTTGTGGAAAATTGGCTCTAAGGCATGTAGGCTTTAAAAGTTGCAGTGCACAGATTTAGTTGACCCCAGCATGTGGCATCTTCCCAGATCAGGGATCAAACCATGGTCCCCTGCACTGGCAGTCAGATTCTTAACCATCGGACCACCAGGGAAGTTCTGATCGCCATTTCTTTAAAGACAATTTCTATAAATTTATCTTCCTCCTTTGGGCCATGTTTTCCTATTTATTTGTATATATTCTTATTTTCTGTTCAAATTTGGGCATTTGAAAAAATAGCCAACTCTACTCTTTATGTATTGTTTCTGTACAGGAAAAGATCTTTATCAATCAGCCCAGCTAGAGACTTTGGGGTCCCCTCTAGCTTTTTCTGTCAAAGTGTGTTCTCTGGGTTTGTGTGTAATCTCCAATACTTGGCCACATGATGAGAAGAAGTGATTCACTGGAAAAAGACCCTGATATTAGGCAAGAGTGAGGCAGGAAAAGGGGATGACAGACGATGAGATGGTTGGATGGCATCACCAACTCAATGGACGTGAGTTTGAGCAAGCTCCGGAAGTTGGTGATACACAGGGAAAGCCTCATGTGCTGCAATCTATGGGATTGCAAAGAGTCAGACACGACTGAGTGACTGAACTGAACTGAACTGGTGTCTGTGTTATATTATAATCTCCCTCGTATTGCAAGCCACAGGGTTTGCCTTTGTTCTCAGCAGACTCCTGGCAGCCAAATATGTTGTGGCCTTTCTTGTCAGTGTCTAAGAGTCAGGTAAGACAAAAATCAGTTCCTTGAGCAGTACCCCAAAAGTCAGGATATTGGTTGCACATTTCACCCTTTTTTACATGAAGGAAAATCCATAAGTTAAGAATTTTCTCTTGATCATACCATGCTATGCCAGAGGTGGGATAGGGTATGGCAGGTAAGTGCAGTGGGCTTTCTTACCCACTCTAATGAACTTATCTTGGCCTTAAACCTGACTGGGACACTATAATTTCTAAGCTGGTTTCTAAAGTTCACACGAAGGCAATCTGTTCTGTATATTTTAAAGTTGGTGTCTCTGTAGGGGATAGAGTGCCTAGAGCTTCCTATTCTATCACTTGTCACTCCAGTTTACAATTTTTTTTTATTTGTGGACTCAGACAAACTATAAATAAATATAATACAGAAAATACAACAACTAACAGATATAAGCATTCCATCTTTAGAGAAACTATCTTTCTTTAACTTTCAGTAAATGCTGACAGACCTTTCCAAATTTCTAAAAGACTCCCTCCTAGCTCAGTCGGTAATACGAATCTGCCTGCAATGCAGAAGACCACGGTTCCATTCCTGGGTTGGGAAGATTCCCTGGAGAAGGAAATGGCAACCCACTCCAGTATTCTTGCCTGGAGAATCCCATGGACAGAGGAGCCCGGCAGGCTATAGTCCGTGGGGTCGCAAGAGTCAGACACAACTTAGCGACTACACTACCATCACCAAACAATATAAAGACTCAGAGAATTTCCCTCCATTTTAACTGTATATAATTAGACAACAAAGTCTTGGTTTATTAATTAAGTATAATTATTGGAAATTATATCAAATACTTACATTTGTGGGGAACAATGATTGTAATTTTTTTAGAAGTTAGAACAAAATAGTCCAAGCCAACAATGATGAGTACATCAAAAGACTCTTAAACCCTTGGCACCAAACCCTGATAGTTTACAGTTCCCTAAATAGCAACACATTCTGAAATGACTTAATTTCCTACAGCATTTCCAAACAATATATTAAATACCTTACAGATATATGTCATGTGGCCAGAAATAATTATAACTACAAAAACAGTGCTTATAAAGATTATTTCAAAATGCATTTTACATAAATGGATTTAGACTATGAAAAGAAAATCTATGGTAAGTGTGCCATAAATATAGAAAACAAATTTTCTTAAAGTTTCCATAGAATTTAGTATAAACTACTTATACTATCTAATAGTTTATAAAGTTGGTTATCGCTAACATTTAGCATACTGACTTTTCACAGCAGATGATCAATAACCAATTACTTTTGTTAATTAAAATTAAGGATATAAATTTAAAGAATTATAAACTGCTGAATTTGACTTAACATAAAATTTTAAAGAAATATACCATAATATACCATTTTCTCTGAAAAATATTATTTCAATATTTAAGAGTCTATCATTACATAGAATTATGAAGAATATCACAATATATCTTGCATCCAAAAATGTATGCAAAATAGATATAATATTGGACTGAAAATAAAAATTAATTTCTAATGCTACAATTCACCAAATTGTATAATAGGTCATATGTATGGTGATATTAAAAAAAGTTTGGCACTGGCAGCCTTGGAGAGAAGAAAATACAAGAACTAAGAAAATAATGAGGTATAAAATGCAGTGGGGTTATGGGGTATAAAATACCACATAAACATAAGAGAGATTCACGAAAGAAAGAATGAACTTTCAAATACCTTGGAGATTACCTGTAAGTACTCAAAAAAAAAAAAAAAGTTTGCTTAACTGAAGTAGCTAAATACACTATAATAAGATCATCTTTTCAGAAAAGGCTTCATGCAATTATATAAACAAACACATATGAAAATTAGCACTTACCAAAAGACTGTAAAACTGCTTAATCAGAACAGATACTACTCTCAGCAAACGCATGCAGATAGGAAAATATGGTTTTTCAACTGGTGCTGGAGAAGATGAAGTGCTGGAACCTTGTCTGAATTTTATATTTGGAGAAAAGAGCTTTATCACAAGAGGACATACTCTTTCTTTGAGGAGGAAACTAAATTCCTGATGCTATTTGCAAAGATTAAAAAAAAAAAGAAAGAAAGAAAAGAATTGATTTACTATGAACTTAAGGCTTATAAAAGTCTCACAGTTAATAACAATCTTCAATAATCAGTATGAATAAAATTGTAAGTTTATATAGTTCATTTTAAAGCTTACACACAATTCTGAAATTAGTATTCCTCTTTGAGAATATAAGATCAAATGACAATATTTCAAGAAGTTTTAAAAAGAATTGAAATTTTAAAAAAGAACATTTAATAATTGTGGAATTAAAATGATGTTAATTACTAGGAATTTTAATTTTAGTAGGACACTAGCAATTCTAGCAACTAAAAACATAAAAAACAAAAGAAAATAGATTTTACAAATTCAAACAGAAAAAGCACAATTAAAAACACATATGTCAGGAAGTAATAAGAAAAATGACAAGGAGTCAGAAAGACAAGAGTACTGCCAGGAAAAGAAGCTGCCATTTCACACAGAGTGGTGAGGAAGGTTTGTCTGATATGCTGACCACTGAGTAAAGTCCTCAAAAGTATAAGAGAACAATCTATATGGGAGAAGAGTATTCCAGGCCCAGGCAGCAGCAAGTACAAAGGCCTTGAAGCAGGAGTCCACTTGGGTCATTTAGGAATATGACAGTGAAGCTGAAGGATGAGGACACTCACAAACTATGAACCCTTAGACAAATTATTTAACCCTCAGCATCTTAGCTTCCTCCTGGGTAAAATAGGAATAATTGGTACTTCAGGTATTTTTGAAGATTACAGAGAATATGATATGTAAGGAATTTGGCAAAGTTTAGCACAGAATAGGCAGTCAAAAGTCGTAGCTGTTACAACTATCAGTTTATACAAGACTATGAACCAAGTTATACCTTAACTTCTCCTATGCTAATACAAGAAAGGGACTCCTCAGTTAATATTGTTCAATACCACTGAAAGCACTGAAGAGTTATCTAATATGGACAAAAACTATAAGCCATGTAGTAAAGATTTCAATACTGACTCCTGGGCTACAAAGGGTCTTCTACTTTTGTGGCACTTGATTCACTTGTGTTGTAGGTAAGAGCAAAGATCAAATAGCTGACCTGGTTGGGGTGGGGAGCATATTAGGAAAAGGAGCTAGAGTACAGTTAAAAGTTCTATATTTTAGTTCAAGATCTGCGAGTAACTGAAGAACCCCATGTAAATTACTGAATCACTTTTGGACTTTAACTACTTACAAGTAAAATGAAGTTTTAATTCTTTCTCACCTTTTCCCCTATCGACTGTTTTGAAATATTCTGCACAGCACATTAAATTTATTAAATAAGCATTGATGACTTTTTTCCATTTAAATTACGTAAAAGCACACAGATGCATACAAAAATTAGCAACAATTTTTAAGGTTTTTAAATATTATAAAAAGAGCTCACATCATAAACATTATAATATGTATAATTATATATAATTATAAACATTATAAAAAGAGCTCCTTCATACACCCTTAGATTTGGAAATGCTTGATCAGACAAGACTCTAGAGTTTCCTTCTAATATTAAAATTTCAAAATGCCTGGGCACAACAAAAGTTAAAATAACAGTAGATTATTATGTCTAAAGTCTGAAGCTATAATTTTTTGCATCTTTTAATGTGGGGTAAAAATACATCTTGCTTTCTTGAAATCTATCTCTGAAAAAAAGGAAAGATTAATTTTGTTGCAAGATACCACAAATGGCTTACTTGTAAAAAGACTTGTGGAAAATCATTCAGGACTGATTCAAGTAATTCAAGGCCAAATGTTCGGGTCATTTCTGTCATACCTACTAGCCAGTAAGGGGCATCAGCATTAACCAACTGACAAAGGTCCTGGAAAATAAATCAAACAATAAATAAAAAATAAATAAAATATTTCACATGCTGGAATGCAAAGTCCTTTTCAAAATTCATAGCTCATAAAAAATTATTTGAAGTATCTCTTATCAGTAGGTTTTATTCCTTAGAAATTAAGTATTGATAATTCAAATTTCAATTAATTGTATAGTTGATTATGTAAGTAAACTTAATATACAGAGTAGAGACAAAATGTTATTCTAACATTGTTTTAAAGAGTCTCTAAATCAAAATTAATAAAATTTTTAGTGCAGGTTAATCTTGTTTTATTCATGACAAGTAATGCAAAAATCAGGTGTTTGTATATCATGTTATATCAGATAGAGCTGAATTTAAGTAAATACTTTAATTTTCCTATTACAGGAAGTATTTTATATGATTAGTCATTCCTAATATAGCTAGTTCAGGATTTCACTCATTTTATTTCCTTAAACTGAAACATAACATTTTTTCATGCTAATTAGGTATAGACACTCTTTAATGTTTTAGACAGATATCACATGCTTTCCAAAAGTTCTTCACCACTTACTTAGTTTTTACAAAAGACCTAGATGAGCACCTATTTTCTTTAAACAGAAGAAATCAGACTTTCTTTAACCAGAAGAAAATCTGAAGATTTTCAATTTTCTTTAAAAAAAGACAAAAATGAAAACCATGTTCCGCATTTGTTTTGCAGGCAGCCCATAACACAGGCTACACACACCCCCAGCAGCAAGAGTGGTACCTTCAAGTTCTTTCTCCAGGAACTATACTCAGCATCTCAGCATCAAGCTGCCAAAGCTTTGAGTTGTGTGTGTGTCTGTGCTTTATCTTGATTTATTTTGTGCATTCATTAGGCAATTGTGTCCTAAGGTAATTGCTTTTTCACTTAAGGCATTTTGAAGTTTCACAGAAATATGCTACTATCAGATAGTGGAGGAAACTTGTACTACTTTTTTCTTTTTAAACCTATACTACTTTTTGACATTTTAAAATGACAATGAAAAAAAAACACTTAAAAATTAAATAAGATACAAAATTCCAAAATCAAAAATTCACACAAAACTATATTATAAAAATTATTCTTATCAATGGAAATACCTGGAAAAGCATATATGCATCTTTAGCACAAGGTTTGAGGGTACTGACAGATCTTCTGTTACTATTTCCTTGGACTAGTACTGGTTGGTCTGTAATATCTGCAATCAAAATAAGAAGGATTTTAGGAGTTCTTGGTGCTTTTAATAAATCATATATACTGTCTAAAAGGTATATTGAAAATAAGTATGTATTTACAGAATTATAAACTTTAAGTTCACAACCATGCCTCCAAAATGGAAAGAAAAATTGGGAATTACATTTTTTATACATCATATCATAAAAAAAATACTCTTCACTATCTCATGTTCATTTTAATAAACTTATTATCTTTGTCCATACATATGATTTTCCTAGTACCCCTTTCTCCAGTCCTTTTATTTCATGGATTTGAAGCCCAAGTCATATTTGAATGTACCTTTAAATATCAAACATATAAATATTTACCACAGTTAATTCCTCTATAATCTCACCATCTTCAAGAGAATTAACTGCTTGATCTGCCATTAAGTACTATGTCAGTGACAGGTATTGACCAGCCAAGAGTCACCTAGAATGGGGCTTCTCAATTTCTTTGAATATTAACAAGATATTATTTCCTGTAAGTCATGGCAGCCTGTTTTTGAAAAGGAAGAGGTTCTAAATATTTTCTACCTTATTAGAAAGCATTAAAAGTGATATTAGACACACAGCCAAACTATCAATTCAGAAATTATATTAAGATTATGGTATATAAGACATTCAAACTGGAGAACTGCTCTGTTTTATCCTCTACGTTTAATTCCTTTATGTTTCAAACTGTTAGAATTCTACCTGCATTTCCCCTTGGAAAAGTGAGACAATAGTGGGAATATCTTAATAAACAAATAGATGAAAAATGCCTAAAACAGAATGTGAAAACTTTGACCAATGGTTAAATTCAGATAAAGTGAAGTAATTATTAGAGTAGGCAGAATTATCATTATTTACTAGTATTGCTTTTTTTTTTTTTTTACCAATATTACCAAAACAACACCAAATGATATGAAAGACTGTATAATATCAAGAGTTTAGGGGTGAAAAAAACTTAAAAAAAAGTTTAATCTTTTGTTTCTTGACTTCATAAAATAGAGAGGCTGTTCTTGATGACAGCACCTCATGATTTTTTCAACTAATCATGTGGAAAATTTTTACTTTTCATCTAACAAGGATAACAAATAAAGAAACTTAAAATTTATCAAATTATAAAAAGTATAACAGAAATAGAGTATCTATAAGCTCTGTGACAGGATATGTTTCTAAGTTTTTAGGAAATGTGTCAAATCATGAAAATGTTAAAAATTACAAATAAAAAGATTTGATGAAAATATGAAGAGTAGGCTTAATACATTAATAAATATTCTCAATTAATACATATTAATAGGCAAAGACAAAAATTCACATGAGGGAAGCTCATTTTTGAAAATTTATTCTAAAGAAATAATTCAAATGGAAATACATATGTAGGAAGACACTCAGAACAATATTGAACTACAGAACATAAGTAGTTCATTAAATTATAGAATAGCCACAAAATATAATGCAACCAGTTAAATTTTCAATTACAAAAAGTAAAACGTAACACAAAATAATCATATGTAATGTCTGGATAAAAAGGCTTACAATGCAACACCTTGTATAAAATGTGCTATTACCATCTTCAACATAAAATTTTGAATATATTAGAAATAAATACAGAAAGCAGGGTCCACTTCTTAGGGTGACAAAACTGTGAGAGATTTACCTCTTGGTTCCATTATCAGTAATAAAGACACTAATACACTTTCTAAAGTATTCTAATTATGAGGTAACCTAAGTTCATAGGGCAATGGCGGACAATCATTAAATGAATAATCATGGACATCAGAGCCACCCACAGGCAAAAGGAAACACAACTTTCATCACTTTACCTCGGTGTCGTTCATCTTCAGCAACCATCCTCTCAAAAACAACAGTAACAACTTGTCGCACTGTAGCAGCAGCTGTATTGTTTGTAATATTATCTTTTGTGAAGTGTAGCCGAAAACAAAGAACAATTGCCTAAAAAAACAAGTTTCATTTAGCGTGAAATAAGTTGATGAACATGGTTATTATCTTTATCTGATGTAACCGCAAATAATTTATGTTTGCTGTTTCAATCACCTACGCAAAACACCTATCTAAAAGTCCCACTCTTTTATACAATAAAGCTACAAAAACTTCAGTATTTTTAAATAATTCAAACTTTCAGTGAATATAAAGACACATAAGATTAGCAAAGGTAATGTGAAATGCACATTTTACCCTAAATAATAAACTATTAATTGAGGCTATTTTTACATTACTCTCTGTACTTTCTCTTCTTTGGAAATATTTCACAATTTAAAAAACAATTTAAAGATGAAACAAATAATATAACAGTTGTTATATGTTTCAAAGAGAGTAGGAATGAGAAAGNTAATTGAGGCTATTTTTACATTACTCTCTGTACTTTCTCTTCTTTGGAAATATTTCACAATTTAAAAAACAATTTAAAGATGAAACAAATAATATAACAGTTGTTATATGTTTCAAAGAGAGTAGGAATGAGAAAGAGCTTTCATACACGCAGCCTTATCTAGCATTAATGTCAAAATGACACTTCTCCAGCTGCTTCAGGGGCAGACTTAAGTTATCTGGCTTACATACATTTCACATGTGAAATTATTTTGAAAGGGAGAAAGAGAGAGCTGTCAGGGACACCCAAGGTAATTGTGGACAACATTGATACCTGGAAGCAAATACTGTTTTCTTTTCTTCTTTCTCTATTCCTTTTCTTCTGCTACTTTTCTTTTTCCATATTGTATTCATAACCAAGCCTGTCAGCTATATCCAAGGGAGTCTGTTTAATTACCTGTTTAATCAGTCTGAAAATAAGGCACTGAAGGCTTTTAACATGCAATGTGCATTATCACAATAGCTACAGGAAAGTTGCTTTTAGTTCAAACAGCGCTAGGCTTTCCTCTTTCGGTCAGCTTATCCAAATACTGTCCCAAAGCACTTAATGAACTTGGACAAACCAGTTCCTACCTTAGAGAGTGCCTCATCATGAACTACTGTATTGGTTGTTAAAAGAACAAGAACTGTTTGAAGCAGCTTAAGTTCTTCAAGACTATTTTCCATTAGCTGCCAAAGCATGTTAATTATATTTCCAGCTGCAGTCTGTAAAACAAGTATTTTAATTATTGTCAGGAAATAAATATAGGTATGTTCGGTCCCTAAGCAAGAAAAAGTATGCAAATATAATCTTACCTGGAGAGAATTTCTTGATCATATTAACAAAAACCCGTTTCTAAATCTATAGATCCAAATACATGTCTCTCAACTAATTCAAGAACTGCAACCAATTAATTTTCTTCTCAAAAAAAATGATTTAAGATTTAAAATGTACCATCAGAATATAGGCAAACAGCAACATGCAGTTCTGATACCTTGCCAAAATCAAGACTCATTTCTAAAATAATAGGGGTATATTTCATTTGGGTACTTATGAATATAAACATATACCAATTATTAGTCTGTTACTGTTTCTTACACATTATTTCATTGACAAGAGGGAAAATGAGTTATAGAAAAAATACAACTCAAAATTAACAACACATTTAAGAACTCAATTAAATCTGATACTGTTTAGAATATTATACCAAAGGCAAAAGAATTTACCATTTCTATTAAAAAGTACCCTACGAAGTACAAAGTTAAGCAGACAAGCAGGATGCAGATTCATAGTAATACAATGTTTTCCTGTTTTACCATCATGAGCTTAGATATGAATATCCTTAATGAGCAACACTTCAGACAATCTAGGAAATAGTCACGATTTTCTCTCCTACCTTTAAAAAAGTAATTCATGAATGATATTCTTCATCACTGATATTGAAAATTTGCTTGGTTTTCAAAATTATCTATATTAATGAACTATGGTGGCACTAGTGGTAAAGAATCCTCCTGACAATGCAGGAGACACAAGAGATGAGGGTTTGGGAATATCCCCTAGAGTAGAAAATGGCAACCCACTCAAGTATTCTTGCCTGGAAAATTCCATGGGCAGAGAAGCCTGGCAGGCATCCATGGGGCCATGAAGAGTCAGATACGACTAAGCAACTGAGCACACGTGACTTCTTGGATTCCAAAAGATTTGACAAAATGTAACCCATCTATACTGAGTGTTTAATAATGAGACAATTTGGCAATCTTTGAAAATGAAGCCATGACCTTCAAGCACTGATTTATATTAAATACCAAGTATGTTTTATTCTCTCCTTGAGAAAACTCCTGATCTGATTTGTAGGTGCACAGTTCAGATAAAATCTTCACATTACCTCAGATACCACTTCATGGGACATGAGTCTCTGAATAGCAGCCAAACATAGTTGAGTGATCTTTGGTTCCTTGGTTCCACAACCCATTAGAAAAGGCTGAACAACCTCTGAGCTGTTCTCCTTCAATGCTTTATTTAGAACACATATAAAACAAAAATTTAAACATAATTCATAAATAAGAACATTTTCACATAACTACAACCAGTAATGACAATCTTAATAAAAATCACTTAAAATAAAATAAATATGAAAATAAAAATCAAGCAGTAAGAGTTAAAATACTTCAGACTCTATACCTAAAGTACCCTCCTTAAGTAGTTTTCCCATGCCTTTCTCCTGACACTCTGTCCTTTGGTTCTCCTCCATCTTCTATAAACTCTTTAAGGGCAACTTCTCAGAAGTTCTATCTTGCCTCAGAATAAGACTATTTCTTCAATAGTGTAGAAGGGAAAATAGGAATAAGAATTCATATTCTAGAGCAGAAAAGTAATTAAAAATAGTACATACATCAACCCTACCACATTTCTGAATGAATATTCAGAACTCCCTAGAATTTTATTACATGCCTTTAATTCACTGGCTCTAATTTCTTCTTCAAGAAGTAAACCCATTAAAAACAATAACATTACTACTCTTATTACTGAAGTATTGCTTTAAATTAATTGGATGAACATGCTATAATTCCAAATCTTAAAATAACTCCTTCTACCAAGCCAGTTATTTCAGAAGTTTTCAAATAGCAACAAAAATGTAAAAGATTAGAAAATGCACAAACTAAATTATACATAATTTTACAAAACGAAGTTAAATCAGTACACACACACTTAGTGGGTAGCTACACAAAGATGAATAAGACACATTTCACATTTGTCATCCTCAGGGAACTTGAATAAATAACATAAAATTCCAAGTTACAAGAACATTAAATTTATATGTTTGGTATTTGTTTTCAAATGTATTGCATACATCAATTATTTTAATAGGTTAGAAGCTGTAATAAAGTCACACAAAACTTGAGTTTTAACATGTTTTTCAAAAAATTGTGGGAAAGTCGCCCAGAGTCACCTTTAAAAGTGTAAAGCTAGTGTTAACATTAATTTTATCACTTAAAGTCTCTTCTTTCTTCTCCCAAAGCTTCTTTATGGTATGGCAAATAAAGACTACTATTATTCCCTACAGCATGTTCTATAAAATCCTTCAGTATGCCAGCATAAATCACAGCTAAGAGATGGCAAATATGACTGGCAATGAACAGTGTTTCCAAAAAACAGCTCCCTTGCGTTATTTCCTTGCTTTTTTGAGCATCAAGGTTCTGCTTCAAAACCAGACATAAAATTTCCATAACAATGTCACAAAACATTTTTATGAGTGATTAAAAGATGGCAATAAAGCTCAAAAAATACTATTCTGAAGCAGTAAATATCCTGCTATATTCAATTCTGCCAAAATCACTGAAGTCTGATGCCACCCCAACTCTGCAGAACGTTCCAAATTATTAAATCTTATTCAGATAAATGTAAGTTTTCAATACTAATAAGCTGCATTTAAAACTTTTATGACATTAACATGTGTTTCTCATTTGAGTATCATAATACTCATGCAGAGTTCATAGGGCATGATCTGAACCCAGTGACACAGTAAGTAGGTGGCAAAACCAGAATCCAAAAATCTGTCTTCTAATCCCTGATTCACTACTCTTTCCACAACATTATGCTGCCACTCTTTAAGGCAAACAGCATATGATGCAAATGGAAATTAAAAGAGTTAAAAGTGTTTAAAAGAAACCAATGAAACATTTCAAAGCCGTCTGCCTAAAGTCATCAGAAGAATGAAGGAAAGGGAATCCGTCTCCATAGACAGAAACACAGAATATTTCTACAGAATCTCTGATGACAATTATTTTTTAAGACACACGTATATCACCAGAAAGAAAATCAGGGCCAATTACCTATGCTAATTAAACAATGATACAATACTTCCTAATCACAATTTTTCCTCATAATTTCATCCTTTAGGTCAAGAAGGCCATTGTTATTTCTTATCTTTTTGGTAACAGTCCTTCTAACAGCTGTAAGGTAATACCCTTGTTTGCCTTTGATTTCCATAACACTAATAATTAATGATGTTGAGCATCTTTTCATGTACCTGTTGGCCATCTGTATGTATTCTTTGAAAAAAATGTCTATTTAGAACTTCTGTCCATTTTTTAATTGGATTGTTTGCAATGCCTCATTGCTTGAGAGCATTTCACTACTGTCTCTGAGATATTCTTCTAAGCTAATGACACCCATTCTGCATGCTTTAATGCTGGTGTTTTCTGATCTTACCATAAGATGTTAACAGGAAGTTTCTGCACCAAAAGGGTAACACTTCATATAACGAAACTTACATGATATCAACAATGCATGCGACCTGATAGTATGAACAACTATGAACGAGTTCACTGAAAAAGACAACTACAAAAGTATCTGGCCCACAGTGATTCTCAGAAACCATCAGCTGTAAAATGCATGCTAATCTGGGGAATATTAACATGTGAAAAAAACTGTCTTATCTTAGAATGAATAAAACAAGGTGAATTATACATTCAGTCAGCTCTATCCAGCTGAGTTAAAATTAATGTAATAAAAATAATTTTTACCATATTTTAATGTAACTCAAAGGTATCCATCCTTCCTACTTTTTTTCTCCCAGTTTATGTGAGAATATAATGATCAAAGGAAATTTCTGTAGTATCCAAAATAGATGAACAACAACAATCAAAAAAGAAAACCTATTGATCTATTCTGTTTTTTTAAGCATAATGTGAAAAACAGAAACATATCAGATCTAGATCACAATGAAGATAAAGATCATTTTTAAAAGTTGCTAATTATTTTTCTCTTCTAAATGTCATAGTGATCCTAACAATCAGAAATTAATCCTATTCTTCTAACTGGGCAATTGCTGCTTTCTCTTTATAAACAGTAATTTTAATTACATCCATCTTAAGGGTGGCTTCACATAAAAATCTTCCTATACGTTTTGAGTTTAGAGTTGACATTGAGGAAAAGGCTGTGCAAAAATATAAAGCAATATATATGTTCCTTTAACCATTTTTTTAATCTAGGGGAAAAAAATGGAAAAGGTCAATGGTTTTTAATCAAAACCTGTGGGGGGGGGCGGTTCGGGGTGAGGAGGAGTGGGGTGGAGAGAAGGGAAAAAAGAAAAAGTTTAGTTTCTACATAAGTCCCTTCAGAAGCACAACTCCCTTAATAGACTGAAACTCTGTGTTTATTTCCAAATTGTGTAACTGTGAGATCAAATGATGCACTTTCACACACCTGAAAGAGATTCAGCAGGTCCCCATATCCTAGGGGTTTCCTTGCTCTGAGCAGTTTCACTGCAAAATTGCAGGTTTAATCCTGGAAAAAGAGAATTAAACTAGGGTACCCCTCTATGAATCACACTAACAGGGGTTAATAAAAGGTTTTTTAAATGTTATCAGTCATTAAATGACAAACTATAGCTCTTGTGAAAGAGATAAAATGTGATGCAGACATGACTGCTATCCTCAAAACCTTTAAAATCTAGTTATGGGAAAAACTGATACCTCAAACACTAAAAAAAAGTTTAATGGTTCAAAATATCTGAAACTATTTTAAATGATTCAATATGAGGACAAATAAACTTATGAACAGTGTCATCGTAAAAGTACATTACAGGTAAAGGAAGGATTATTCAACAAATGATGTTGCTACAGTCAGTAATTCAGCAAAAGAAAAAACACCTAGGTCCTTGCATAACTCTGTATTAAGAAAAATATCAAACTGTAGAAAAACAAGAAGAAAATAAAAGCGACTATCAACTACATGGAAGGAGAAAGACTACTTAAGTATAGAGCAACAAATCAAAAAAGTTAGGTTATGTAAAAATAAAAAGCATCTAGATAAAAAATTATGGAGAAGGCAATGGCACCCCACTCCAGTACTCTTTTGCCTGGAAAATCCCATGGACCAAGGAGCGTGGCAGGCTTCAGTCCATGGCGTCACTAAGAGTCAGACACAACTGAGCGACTTCACTTTCACTTTTCACTTTCACGCCTTGGAAAAGGAAATGGCAACCCACTCCAGCGTTCTTGCCTGGAGAATCCCAGGGCCGGGGGAGTCTGGTGGGCTGCTGTCTATAGGGTCACACACAGACACGACTGAACCGACTTAGCCGCAGCAGATAAAAAATTAAGAAGTAAATAATGCAGATAATATGATATAAACATGAGAAATTCATATTTTGCTATATAAATAGCTCAAATATTTGATAAAGAAAACACAAAAACTCCAAAAAAAACCTAAAATGAAATAATAATATATTCAGAGAAAAATATTCAACATTAAAAAGAAATGTCAATTAAAATGAGAAGTCATTTGCTTGTTCAAGGACTGAAAAGATTTTTTAAAATAGTAATCTTAAAAGGATGCTATAAAAATACATTCACATATAGTTGGTAAAGGCATAAACTTATCTTTTTAGAAAGTAGTGATGAAAAATTTCAAGAACAGGTTCATATCCTTTAATAATTTCATTCCTAGAAATATATCTTAAAGAAATAATTCTAAATACTGAAACATACCTAAGTTACAATCACTTCCTGAAATATTTTGGAACAATTTTAAAAATTAGAAAATATGGTATCAAAAAAGTATGATATAATAAAGGCAGGATAAAAATTAAAATTTGTTTTTTTTAAAAAGAGGGGAAAAGAATAAAGAAAAACACATTATGTGGCAGAGAAAGCTCTCCGATCCAGTAGGTCATTTGTTAGCAAGCGATAAAGTACAGCCCCCCGTATCTTCTATCCTGGGTTATAGTAGCAGTCTACCAATAGACCCCTTCCGTACTAATGATGCACTGAAATATGCCTTTCACACTGCTGTCAGAGTAATATACAGAGTATAAAAATACTTATATGAAAGTGTCACCTCCCTAATTCAAACTCTTTCCATCAAGCTACTCAGAAGTCACACAATGGCAGTAGTTGGACAGGTACCCAAATAGACCAAACTGTTTTATACCTCATGCATTTAAGTAACTTCCCTTACTTATTACTCCTATACCTATTTGCCTGGATAACTCCTTTTCGAGCATCAAGACTCAGCTTCATAGTCTCGGGTTGGATTAGGAGTCTTCCTGATATTCTTATAACAGGACCATCTATACTTCCACCTGACATTTACCATATAAGCCTCAGAATTTTCTGTTTAGAATCTGTCTCCTTCATTACTGTTAACTGGCTGACATGATCTAAATATGACAAAATTCATGTACTCAATCATAACATGTAAGATTAAAGAGAGGTCGAAAATATACTAGTGGCAACACTCAAAGAGTCTTACTTGCATTTTGGAGTGGCTCATTTATTAGCCTACATTTAAGGAGGGCTTGGCAACCCACTCCAGTACTCATGCCTGGAAAATTCCATGGATGGAGAAGCCTGGTGGGCTACAGTCCATGGGTCGCAAAGAGTCAGACACAACTGAGGGACTTCACTTCACTACTATTTCCCATGTAATGCGCAATCTAGCAGCAATGTAAGGAAGAATAAGATATTGATCCTGACCTCAAGAAGTATGTCTTCAGGAAGGGAAAATTTCTGACAAAGAGCTCCAAAAAGTAAATGAAGGAGCAGGTAAGCTAAATAGAATAAATGGTACAAACATACTTTTCAAATATAGTTCTTGCATTAACACACAGATTGTAGGTGAATTATATTACCCATCTTTGTATCTCCACCAGTGATTCTTACATAATTATTTAAGAATATGTTATATGGGATATTCTATGGATGTTTGTAAAATATCACAGATATATAGACTGATAAAACAGAATATATTGAATAAAATCAGCAGATAAATAACACTTTAATGTCAGAAAAATATCCCAAAGTATATTTACTCATTGCAACTGAAATTAGAGAATTTTTAGCAATAAGACTGTACAGATATGAAAAGAATGAGGGAAACTGTGAGGACAGAAGAACACAAGTCATACATAATGATTATCTGTGTAAAAATGTTCTCTATATACTGACAGTAGTTGAAAGCGGTGTTAGGTGGATGTAATTGTTACAGTTTTGAGTCAGGGGTTAAATATACAATTTTAAAAGACTGCACAACTTCATTGATTTCCTTATTTCCAATATTTATTCAAATAGCAGATTTTCTGTTTATATAATTTCTGTGTAACACCAATCTTCTCAGTCAAGTTCAAGTATATTTATTGTAAGCTAGGATAATAAAAACAATTTATAATATATGATAGGCAAATGTAAGATTAAGGCATTTGGCCTTGTAAATGGAAAACTTCATGTTGCTATCTCTCACTTGCAGTTTTAAAGAAAAAGGCAATGTTGAGATAATGATCTGTATATGTTCATTGATGCTGACATTACCTGGCATAGCATTCCACTTATGTCAGCATTCATGACAGCAGTGAAAACAAAGAAAAATAAACATTAAAGGGAGATGCTTAAAAGAAGTGGAGATGTAAAGCAAAGATTTATTCTACAATGTAAATAACCTTCCCTTGGAAAATAAATCTAAGAAAACTCAAGTTGGTTAAAATCTATGCTAAGTACTGTTTCCTCTGACAAGTGACACTAAGGGTTCTAATTTTTATAGCAACCTTTCTTATTTTCTGAATATTTCCCATATCATTTGAGACTCTTCAGTTGTTTGATATCTTTAACATCCATTACCGCATAAAAGTGGTAACCTATAGTCTTTAGAGAAGTAAACATTTCTCAGGAAATAAAAGTTATCAAAAATTTTTCTCAATATTAACTATATCCTGGATTAAGTACTTGAGAAATGACACACTGACTAATTTAAACTCTTCCCTTTTTTTTGGAGCCCATGATTTTTCAAGATGACAGTGGTCTAAAATCATAAATTTTTACTGATCAATCAACTGCTGTAAATACTTGGCTAAAACACTAGGAAAAAGTTTAAATGCTAATATACCTCCTTGAGTACATGGTTCTGAATACTATGGATATTAAAGCAAGAATTATTACTTGTATGTGCATAAGGATTTGTTCTGATTGTAATAAAGCTAACTGAATTAAAATAAAATTAACAGTCCACTTAAACATTAAATTCATAGTAACTGAGAAAAAAATGTTTTTATTTGTCCTTAGTATGAATTAGACATTTTACGTGGTACAGAACTCTGTAACAGACAGTGATCCTCTGAAGAAAACAGTCTTTATCAACTACAGACTCAATGAAAATTTCTATTACTGAAGAATAATTAAGGACTTACCATAATATCAGCAATGACAGAAACAAAAGTAAATATTTGCAATGACATTCTAATATAATTGGCCTATGACATCTCCAACTTAAAAACACCCATGTCCATAATTTATCTTGAAACAATTTCCTCATGGTAGCTAATCCGCCCAACGTGCGTCTCCCAAACCCACTTGCCCATCCTCCCAGTCCAACCACACATACCTTTGCCTTTACCCACCACTTCACTCTACCCCTTTACTCAGTAAGCACAAAGAGCATTATTCAATGTGGTGAATAATGTTATATAACTCTTTGGTGTTTCATCAGAATGTTCAAAATCAGAGGAGCTGTGAGAAACAGATGCAACTTAGCAGGGCTAACCCTAAGGTGGCAAATGAAATCCACTCTTCTCTGTCACCCTTAAACTAGCCCCAGACATCTTCATTT
Source organism: Neotragus pygmaeus (assembly GCA_006410875.1). Classification (NCBI taxonomy): domain Eukaryota; kingdom Metazoa; phylum Chordata; class Mammalia; order Artiodactyla; family Bovidae; genus Neotragus; species Neotragus pygmaeus. The sequence goes on from SJYV01047071.1 coordinate 521,335, forward strand.
CATTTTGTAATATTCTTTAAAATACTACCCTTTAGGAATTTACTGGTATGCTTCTTTAAAAAGTATAAAGAGACTTAGAGTTATACTGGTTCTTCACATTTGGACTTTGTGTAAATCAATTTAATAGGACTGCTTTTCTCCTGTAACTAGCTGAGAACAACAGCACCACTGGAAGCAAGCAGCAGTTAAGTACAAGCACTTGGAAGAGAGTCGCCAGTGTGGAAAACTCACAGCCCCATGGCAGCACTCTGCAGCAGGGAGAGCATGGGCTCTGAACAGGCCGGGGTTTGAATTTGATTCCCCCACTTATCAAGTGACCGACCTTAGGCCACTAAATCTCTCTGCATCTCAATTTGCTCTACTATTAAAAAAGAATATTTCTTCACAAGGTTGACAAATGCCTCACATGTAACAGATTCTCAAAAATGCCAGTTTCCTTCCTTTGCATGATAGAGGCAAGAACAGAAAGGCATGAAGAAAAAGAGGAGGCAGACTGAGTATCAAAAGGGTGCCAGAGAGAAACTTTTGAAAATTCCTCCCCCAAAACTAGGATCTCTCAAAAAAATGTTACATCTATATAATGCCCTGCTTATTTCAAAGATAAAAGAGATCTGGGAAGGTGGTCTGAGAACCAATCTTTCTTTCAAAACAATAAATATTAATTGAATGCCTTTTATGGGTAAGGTGTATCTTAGGTGACTGACAAGAGGAGGAGGAGAATACAAAGATGAGCATGAAAAATCTTTGCCTTTAAGGAGTTAGTAGTTTTAAGCTTTCTGATTTCAGAGAATAGTATAGCATTCATCTCTGGGACACCCAATTAGTTCATAAATCAGGGACTTTTGCATGTTCTTTATCATTATGGATAGCATGCCGGAGCGTAAGGAAGAGATGCTATTAAAAAAAAAAATTGATGGGTTTTAAGATTCTACTTTTACCATTAGTCAAACTTTCATTAATTGTTGAATTTTTAATGCAAAAAATTACCTGCCAAAATTTCGGTGTTTCGTGCAGCTATTGTTTTAACTTTTATTATTCCTGATTCAGCAGCCTGCAAGAATAAAAATAATTAGAACATAAAACTTACTAATGACATGAATTATCTAGGGGAAAGAAATCATGTATAATACAATCCCAAGCACAGAGTCAGTCACTACTACCTTTTTTATTTTACAAACTTCAGATACTAAAGTCTAGTAGTGAAACATATACTAAATGTAATAAAGTATGATTAACTTGATTATCCTCACGCAAACTCTGCATTCCAAAAGCANCTGATTCAGCAGCCTGCAAGAATAAAAATAATTAGAACATAAAACTTACTAATGACATGAATTATCTAGGGGAAAGAAATCATGTATAATACAATCCCAAGCACAGAGTCAGTCACTACTACCTTTTTTATTTTACAAACTTCAGATACTAAAGTCTAGTAGTGAAACATATACTAAATGTAATAAAGTATGATTAACTTGATTATCCTCACGCAAACTCTGCATTCCAAAAGCATGTTGCGTTTCTATGCCTTCAATTGCATCTGAAATACCCTAAACCCTTGCACTTAAATCTTCAGAAAATAAAAAAATAATAAAATCAAAGACTAATGAAAAAATAGGTTTTCTCTTTCGCTTTTCACACTTCTCTCTCAACCATAAAACAAAAATTGTAAAACACTGCAAACTCAAGTAGAACTGCTTTGAATTAGAAGAGAATGAATAACCAAGAACCCTGTCATTACTTTTAGATTGTGCTTTTTTAAAACATTCAGTTTTCATAAGGTGTCTAAATCATTTCAACGTAATTAAGTTGAGCTGGCAGTATTTTGACAGTCATATGGCATTTTACACTATGCCACAGGACTATGCTGTCCAACATGGTAGCCACAGGCTACATGTGACTAGGCTTCCCTAGTGGTTCAGTGGTAAAGAATCCACCTGCCAATGCAGGAGACGAGAGTTTGACCCCAGGGTTGGAAGGATCCCCTGGAGAAGGAAATGGAGACCCAGTCCAGTATTCTTGTCTGGAAAATCCACGGGACAGGGGAGCCTGGCAGGCTACAGTCCATGGGGTCGCCAAGAGTCAGACACGACTTAGCAAGTAAACATGCATGTATGACTACTAAGCACTTTATATGTGGCTACTCGAACTAAGTTGTGTTAAATATTATATATCATTAAAACTGTTTCCTTTTCCTTTTAAATGCAACTTAAAATTACACACATGGACTGCATATATTGCCCACATTATACTTCTACTGGACAATGCTAACATACAATATTGATATATAACTTTCATTATAGAAACTCAGGACATTTTTACTATTAAGAAACATGCCTATTTTATACTTAAACTGGTGACTATACCTCCAAAAATAATACACAAGTATTCATATATTATATTCGAGTTTTCCTATTAACTTACTTGCTACTTGTTCATTTATTCTGTTATCTCTTAATGTTTACTAAAGGACAGTAGTAGAAGGCACTAAAGTTTTTTAAATAATTATGGAAGAACTCAGCATTCTGTAGGTTATTAGGTTGAGGTGCAGTGGGTTGATGCATAAAATAAATGACACATTGTAGGCTATACAATGTATACCTCTGTCATTTTGTGGAATTCCAAGCACGTGAAGCCCTTGTCTGTGATTAGAGAATTTCCAGCTTCACTGTTCAGCAGAGACAGTAGAAATGGTCTCAATGGCAATGAGTCTTGCAGTGGTTCTAAGCTGCTCAGCCTCCTCTCATTCCTGTACTTTCTAAGGTTGGCTTCATCCAGTCTTCTACCAATTCTACGAGCCCCTCAATGTTCTATCAGTAAACTTCATTTCCACTTACATCAGTCCAAGTTAGTTTCCACTGCTTACAACTAAGAAGCCTAATGGATATCTAGGACTTAAGAAACTTTTAAGAAATGGAAATGTTTCTAATTAAATGCACATGGCTACTAGCAGAAAAATGTAGTCAAAATAAATTACTTCATGGAAAGATTATTGATTTTCTGATTATCTAGGGGCAGTGTATATTAGAACACCAGATGCTTTTAAAAAATCATGATGCCCAGATTGCTGCTGCTGCTGCTGCTAAGTCACTTCAGTCGTGTTCAACTCTGTGCGACCCCATAGATGACAGCCCACCAGGCTCCCCTGTCCCTGGGATTCTCCAGGCAAGAACACTGGAGTGGGTTGCCATTGCCTTCTCCAATGCATGAAAGTGAAAAGTGAAAGTAAAGTCGCTCAGTCGTGTCCGACTCTTATCAACGCTGTGGACTGTAGNAACATATTTCAATATATTCAATATCTATAAATTAGCTTCTAAAAAGACTGTTCTTTGGCTGTATTATAATTTTAATCAAGTAAACCAACAATGAGTCTTTCTATGCTCCTTTGTGCCTGTAGGATTATGTGATAATATCTGATAGCTCTAATAGATGGTATGTACAACTGATCCACAAATCTTCTAGTTTAAGACCCCTTTACCTTGGTTTAATAGGAGGATCTTAATGTTGGAACAGAGTGAATATACATCTGAGAAAAATCCCTGTTTTGATGTCATGGTTTCAAACTATATGACAAGGCAGATGATACATCAGGAAGTTTGATGAAATGTTTCTGGAGATCAATAATTCTTGAATATCTGAACCTTAGTTTTCTATGTATAAAATATTATCCACAATCAGCAGGATAAAAAAGTGGTAGACTTTCTAAAACTCAGAACAAGAGACATCACCAATATAACCCTGCTGCTTATAAACCATGTTCTATTTATATGAGCTGATGATGAGCCTATGTAGATTTTATAAGTGTAGGATTTAATTATGCATGTTACTATGATAATTAAATAGATCAATACAAATGTATTAAGAATCTTACATATGTATATATGTACCTATGTATGAAATTAAGCATCTGAATACATGGTTGCACATCCGGGCGCAACAAACAGACACANAAGTGTAGGATTTAATTATGCATGTTACTATGATAATTAAATAGATCAATACAAATGTATTAAGAATCTTACATATGTATATATGTACCTATGTATGAAATTAAGTATCTGAATACATGGTTGCACATCCGGGCGCAACAAACAGACACACACACCCATTCACAAATACAACCTGACTGCTAAAGTTATCCTACAAGAGCATCAATTACATTTTTTAATATAAAGCTGTATAAAATGGCAGGCCTCTGCCAGATGCTTTATATGTTGATAAATCAAACCAGTATGATGTTAATGCTCAATAATCTATGTTTAGAGGGATAGGAAAGTTAACAAATAAGGAAATAAACATAAAATGGTTATGTACGCTGTACCTTGAAGATGATAATATGAGAAAGAGTGGTCAAGGGAAAGCTTTATTAAGGCAGTGAGGCCTGAAATTTGAGAAAGAACCAATCAAACGAAGGGTCTGAAGACAGCATTAAAGGCAGAAGCAAATACGTGTGTTCAGAGAACAATGAAGCAGAAAAGAATTTAACAATATTGAAATTATCAAAGACCAGCACAGCTGGAGAAGAGAAAGTGGAAAAAAAAAAGACCTCAAATTGAGATTGGTGCTATGTGTAATGGCTGGATCATACAGGTCCTTATAAAGTATATTTAATGGTTTGGGTTTTATTCTTAATACAGTATGGAGCAACTGCCAAACTTTATGTACAAGAGTGGTAGTTAAAATAGTTGACATTATTGGCATTATTTTGCCAACAAATGTCCATCTAATCAAAGTTATGTTTTTTCCAGTAGCCAGGTATGGATGTGAGAGTTGGACTATAAAGAAAGCTGAGCGCCAACGAATTGATGCTTTTGAACTGTGGTGTTGGAGAAGACACTTGAGAGTCCCTTGGACTGCAAGGAGATCCAACCAGTCCATCCTAAAGAAATCAGTCTTGAATGCTCATTGGAAGGACTGATGCTGAAGCTGACACTCCAATACTTTGATCACCTGACATGAAGAACTGACTCATTGGAAAAGACCCTGATGCTGGGAAAGATCTGATGCTGGGAAAGATTGGAGGCAGAAAGAGAAGGAGATGGCAGAGGATGAGATGGTTGGATGACATCACTGACTCAATGGATATAAGTTTGAGTAAACTCCAGAACTCAGTGATGGACAGGGAGGCCTGTGTGCTGCAGTCCAAGGGGTCGCAAAGAGTCGGACACGACTGAGTGACTGAACTGAACTGAGCTGAAAAACTACAGATATTGCATAATGAAACCCAAAAGCAAGGCAAGCAGAGAGTAAAAGTGGGAGTAACAGTTAAGAAACTAAGTAATCCACTCAAGTAAGGGATGATCATGGCTTCACTGAGATAAAGGCAATGGAAATTAGAAATAGATATGTTCATGTCATATCTGAGGACCAAAAAGTGTCAAGATGGGTTGTGATAAATAATTGTTTGACATAACAATAATAAAGGATAGATAAGTCTTTAAAAAACACTAGCTATAAAGAAATTTTAAAAATGAACCTTGTTAAAAACTAAAGAAAACACATTTAGCTCAGGGGTGTAAAGCAGAGGTTTCCAGTCTGGGGTAATAATGGGAACCCAACAGCTGCAGCTGCTGCTGTTGCTGTTTAATCACCAAATTGTGACTGACTCTTTGAAACCTCATGGACTGTAGCTAGCCAAGTTCCTCTGTCCGTGGGATTTCCGAAGCAAGAATACTGGAGTGGGTTGTCATTTACTTCTCCAGGGGATCTTCCTGACCCACATATTGAACCCGGCTCTTCTGCTTGGCAGGCAGATTATTTACCACTGAGTCATCTTTAGTATTTAAAATATACTTCAGGAATCATAATTTTTTATAAGGAAATTTATATATTTTTTCTGAGTAGATTTTTAGGGCTTGGTATGTGAGGACTTGTTTAGTTTTGATAATGGAATGTATCTATTTTCAAATGTGATTCATAATGATAAGAAGATAAGTTGCCTTTACAAATAATATTTAATGCATGCATACATGTGTGCATATATATGGATTAGTAAAGTTAAGGCAGGCTTATTTTTAAAAGTGAAATACAAAGAAGAGAATGGAGATTAAAACAAAAATATTTAAATTTCTATCATCTATAGATATGTTATTAACATAATGGTATGTTACTTCAAAGTGTTTTTTCATGCATACAAAAGCACATATATGAACATATTTGAATCAGAATGGCTGTGTGAAAAAAATATATAGGCTTTAGAGTCAGACAAAACCGAATATAAATACTAGTTTAACCACTTGCTAGCTGTGTGTCCTTTGGAATGTTACATAGATATTTTGATTTTCCATTTTCTCTTCTCTAAAAGAAGTAAAATGATAACCAGAGCAATAATGTGGAATGAAGAACAGTACTGATACATATGACATCATGAATAAATTTCAGTAAAAGATGTATACAAAAGAAGCCAGACTCTAAACTGCATCCTATATAATCTCCTTTACCTAATATTTTACAAGGCAAGATTATAGAATTTAAAGAATAGATAAGTAGTCTCCAGAGTCTCAGATTGGGGAATGACAGACTACAAATGGATATGAGGGGTGATGGTGTGGCTGAAGAATAGAAGTTGACTATTTCAGATCTTTATGTAATGGTTGTTAAATAACTCTATCAGTTCAGTTCAGTCGCTCAGTCGTGTCCGACTCTTTGTGACCCCATGAATTGCAGCACACCAGGCCTNAAAAAAAAAAAACAACCAAAGTTCCAGTTCTGTAGTTTAATAGGGATGATACAGTTTATGGTGGGTAATCTAAAATCTCTATTCCCCAAGGGCAATCTATGAATTGGGTAACAAAGCCAAAAGTATTCAATACACTGCAGCATTTAATATTTGTTAATCTTAAAATTAATGTCTCTCAAGAAATATTTTTTTCTCTTTCACAAAATTCTTTGCTGACCCAAAGAGACGCACCCACCAAGGACTCTGAATATAGAAGCCAGCATTACAGAAAAGATAAGATAGAATGCTGAAATGCTGACTCCTCTTTCAAGACAACACAGAATATCCTCGGCCTAACTTCTCAATAAACTCTTCCTGGGCAATCTCAATCCTGTGGTTTCAGTTACTTTCTAAATACTGAAGAATCCTAAATTATATTCCTTTTCCTTAACTGTCTCCTAAACTATAGGATTTATTACCCTATATTTTTAAAAGGCACCTTAAATTCAAGGTATTCAAAGATGTTACCACCTCACACACACACCTCCAACTTCCACCCTAACCTCAGAAAAGCCGTTTCTTCTCCCTATAATCTCTGTTTTTGTGAACAGCAGCAGCAACCATGCAGTCACTGACCAGGTATCTGAGGTTTCTCCCTGATTCCACAAATATAATCAGCATAAAGGCTGCGTAGTGAACATATCTTGTGCTTTTTTTCTTCTCAAATGTCATTTCTACACCTCAGTTCAAACTTCTTGCTATCAGTCTAAAGTAAGAAATTTCTCCACTTAAAACCTTGTCCTCCATCCATCCTCAATTGTCTCACTCTTCAGTGGCCCCCTAAATCCACATCTGGTGGTGTCTCTGAAAACTGAGTAGTGTAAGGACACCTTTCAAAAGGAAAAAAAATAAGTCTCATGGACCTACCCAGTTGCTGACAAATTTAAGTAGGTATAAACATTAGTAAATTATAAATAAACTCCTGATTTTTATAAATCTTAAGTTATAAAGCCAACAAATTCACAAATAAAATGAACACTAATTTAATGTGACAAATAATGCTGAAGTTAAACCACTGCTAACAACATGAAGATGGTGCAGGTATCTCTCATTCTCGCACCAGGAGCAGTGACAGAAATTTCTTCCATAACTTGTTTTTCTATGGCAAGGATCAAAAAGTGCTTCCATCTCTGTGAGCCATCTATGGTTTATACCTATGGTTTACTCAATTTCTCCTATGACATGTCTGTTTCTCCAATCTAGCTGTAAGCCCTGTGAGGATAAAAAACGTATTTCATTCATCTCCCCATATGACTAATGCCTATCATTATGCAAACAGAGAATATATATATAAGCTAAGCTAAGTGAAGTTGCTCAGTCGTGTCTGACTCTTTGCAACCCCATGGACTGTAGCCTACCAGGATCCTCCATCCATGGGATTTTCCAGGCAAGAGTACTGGAGTGGGGTGCCATTGCCTTCTCCAGGGGATTTGCCCAACCCAGGGATTGAACCTGGGTCTCCCACACTGTAGGCAGATGCTTTACCAATTGAGCCATGAGAGAAGTCCTGAGGATATATACAAACATTTATAAATAAGCAAAGGAAAAGTTCTAAACAGAGGGAGGGATTTTACTGTCCTCTCATTGAAAAATGCAGAGGAAATTTGATCCAGAGAGTCCCATCGCCATCACGACTATAGTTTCACTTCTCTGCCATCCTCTTGGTTCTGTCTTGTTCCAAGAGTAGGTTCATCTGCAGGCCGCTCCAAAACTTGGCAATAAAATTAGTTCCAGCCATTCTATACCTCACAACTTCATATGACACTATCCAGAAAGAGAGAAAAGATCTCTTCAAGCAGCACTTGGGAAAAGAGAGGAAGCTTTCCCTTCCCAGGAGCACACACTGGCACTGTGTGTGGGTAGAAACAAAAGTGTGGATATGGAGATTAAATCAGATCAAACTAAACAAGGTATCCTGGAGCACAGGATGGGATTAATTCACTTAAATCCAAAGAGTTGAAAATGAAGGAAAAGTGCAGCCTATCACTGAAGAAAGCAACAGGGAATGAACGCTAGAAAGGAATCAGCAAATGTCCACTTCTAGAACTCCAGACAAGTTTACAATAATAATAGTAACAATAATACTGCTTCTCTTCACCAAATCCTTTATGTTGTATTTAAAAAAAAAAAAAAAAAACTGTACTTGTTTTTTTAAATATTTATGAAAGAAGAGTCTCGAAATTAGAACAAACTCACCAAAGGCCCAAATTAATTATTCACAGGATATAGCAAGAAATAAAGAGTTAAAGAAGAAATGTGAAATTCAAGTTAATCACAACTTAAGGAGAATAATGCACTCAAGAGACTAGGGAGGTATGACGCTGCCTTGCAAACTTAAGATTTCAGAACTCAGGTAAAATCAAAAGACCTAAAGTCAAGTCCTCACTTGGGAATACCTAATAGATCTAGAACAGTCCCTAGAGGACAATATGCCTATAAAACAATTACTACACTGAAATCAATAAGATTTTCTTCTGTAACATATAATTAGTCTAAAATCTCAAAGCTCTGAAAAATATATACCTATATGGAATCCTATTCATAACCTCTGGGCTAAAAAATAAAGAAAAAATAAAACCACAAAACCATCTAGCTTCTAGCAAACAAATTTTCCTTAACACATCAAATAAAAGACCAAAATACAGATTACATGTGGATAGCTAACAGTACGTGAACCATGAGCTGCCAGATGCTCAAGCTGGATTCAGAAAAGGCAGAGGAACCAGACGTCAGATTGCCAACATCTGCTGGATCATTGAAAAACCAAGAGAGTTTCAGAAAAACATCTAGTTTTGCTTTATTGACTGTGCCAAAGCTACTATGTGGATCACAATAAACTGTGGAAAATTCTTAAAGAGCTGGGAACACCAGACCACCTGACCTGCCTCCTGAGACATCTGTATGCAGGTCAAGAAGCAACAGTTAGAACCAGACACGGAACAAGAGACTAGTTCCAAAGAGGGAAAGGAGTATGTCAAGGCTGTATATTGTCACCCTGCTTATTTAACTTATATGCAGAGTACATCACGAGAAATGCTGGTCTGGATGAAACACAAGCTGGAATCAAGATTGCTGGGAGAAATATCAATCACCTCAGATATGTAGATGACACCACCCTTATGGCAGAAAGCGAAGAACAAAGAGCCTCTTGATGAAAGTGAAAGAGGAGAGTGAAAAAGTTGGCTTAAAGCTCAACATTCAGAAAACTATGATCATGGCATCTGGTCCCATCATGGTCCCATCACATGGCAAATAGGTGGGGAAACAATGGAAACAGTGACAGACTATTTTGGAGGGCCAAAACCACTGCAGATGGTGACTGCAGCCATGAAATTAAAAGATGCTTGCTCCCTGGAAAAGCTATGACCAACCTAGACAGCATTATTAAAAAGCAGAGACATGACTTTGCCAACAAAGGTCCGTCTAGTCAAAGCTATGATTTTTCCAGTAGTTATGTGTGGATGTGAGAGTTGGACTATAAAGAAAGCTGAGTGCCAAAGAATTGATGCTTCTGAACTATGGTGTTGGAGAAGACTCTTGAGAGTCTCTTGGACTGCAAGGAGATTCAGTCAGTCAATCCAAAAATCAGTCCTGAATATTCATTGGAAGGACTGCTGCTGAAGCCGAAAACTCCAATACTTTGGCCACCTTATGTGAAGAGCCAACGCATCTGAAAAGACCCTGATGCTGGGAAAAACTGAAGGCGGGAGGAGAAGGGGACAACAGAGGATGAGATGGCTGGATCGCATCACTGACTCAATGGACATGAGTTTGAGTAGGCTCTGGGAGTTGGTGATGGACAGGGAGGCCTGGCGTGCTGCAGTCCATGGGGATGCAAAGAGTCAGACACGACTGAGTAACTGAATTGAACTGATATATATGTTATGCCTATATATACAGTATCCCTTTCTTCTTCTTTAAAAATTTAATCTCCAACAAGTATCTAATATACAAATGTTTCAGATATACAAATGCTTTGAACTATGACAGAGGAGAAGGCAACGGCACCCCATTCCACTACTCTTGCCTGGGAAATCCCATGAATGGAGAAGCCTGGAAAATCCCATGGATGGAGGAGCCTGGTAGGCTGCTGCCCACGGAGTCGTGACGAGTCGGACATGACTGAAGTGACTTAGCAGCAGCAGCAGCATGACAGACAGAAGAATAAACAAGACGCAAAACTGACACTCCTCAAGGAGTTATTTAGAAAAGAAAATACCACAGCAAAAGGTAAAAACGTAAGAGTTATAAGGAAATAACATAAAATAAGTTTCAATGAAGGTTAAGAAAACATGTCAGCTTGAAAAGCCTGGGCAGGAGCTGCAACTATTCCTGACCAGCAACCAGCTAGTACATGGCACACAGCAGGTTTTCAAAAATTACTTTATGAACAAATGAAAGAATAAAGGAATGAGTAAATTGAGGGGTGAAATGAGAACATTATTTCTAAAGCTAGTTCATTCATGTAACAAATGAACAAGCAACATGGGTTAAATTAAGGGTAGGATTTTAACTTTTAAAAGATGGAAGGAGATGATTTTAGGCCAGCAAAAGGGAAAAAAAGCTACCAAAAGCCACATCATGGAAGAGGGAAGGATTAAGGCATATTTGAAAAATGAAGAGCAAGCAACAGAGTTTGGCTTTTAAGTATAAAGGGATTTGAGGAAAAGTTGAGGGTGATGAAGGAAGGATGGGAAGATCAAGAAGGTCTTAAATGTTATACTGAGGAGTTCTGTATGTACAAAGTAGCCATTAAGAATTTCTGAGTTGTTTAAGTACATTAATCTGGTGGTAACATACAGGATGGCCTTTTGTGCCATTAATGAATACCAAAGGCCAGGCATAAGACTGAATACCTGGGAGCTAGAATAATAGCTAAAACAACAGAAAAGAGGAGAGATACGTTAGAAATTACAAAAGTGTAAGAAATATCTGACAACAGATACAGCATAAAGAGAGCTGAGGGAGAGAAGACAGCCAAATACAACTAGAGTAAGCAAGAATAATAAATTCCACTAACAAAACAAGTGAAATGTGGGGACAGGACAAGTTTTAAGAAAAATAAGTTCAATAACCAGAAGTTCTATCTTAAGTATGTGAAAGATATTCCGGTAGATATGTTTAACAACTTATTGGCCAGAGACATTATTAATAGTCTTTTGCTACCTGAATGTTATTAACCAAGTGTTTCAATATTCACTTACCTAACAAACCGCCAGTTATAGGTATTAGGTTCTGCAAAAATCCCCTGATCAATAATGCGTTAACAGACAGTTGGAAGCACAGATCTAAGTTCAGTAAAGAGAGCAGAGGTAACAAAGCAGATTTAGGAGTCATCAGCTCTGAAGTAAGGCCAGAAACAACAGGAGTAAATGCAAGAGATGAACACAGATAAAGAGGTCTCCAGAGAGAACTTGGGATACACTTATATGTATAGAAAAAGAGAAGGAATACTGAGAGAGGAAGGAGAAATAGGAAAGTAGAGTGTTACAAAAGTCAAAACAAGAATGATAAACAGCAACAAATGATGAAGCAAGACAGATACATGGGAAAGATGATAAAAACAAGTATGCTTTAAAGACTGCAACATGATGAGATGAAGATGTAAGAAATGGATGCACATGTGGATTCACATCCCAGTTCTTCCACTTTCTAGCTTCGCTACCCTTTGTAGGGCTTCTCTGGTGGCTCAGACATTTAAGAATCTGCCTGCAATGCAGGAGACCACAGATCAATCCCTGGGTCAGGAAGACCCCTTGGAAAAGGAAATGGCAATCCATTCCAATGTTCTTGCCTGGAGAATTCCATGGACAGTGGAGCCTGGCAGATTCCAGTCCATGGGGTCGCAAAGAGTCTTACTACTACTGCTGCTGCTAAGTCACTTCAGTCGTGTCTGACTCTGTGCGACCCCATAGACGGCAGCCCACCAGGCTCTGTTGTCCCTGGGATTCTGCTGGCAAGAACACTGGAGTGGGTTGCCATTGCCTTCTCCAACTTAGTAGTCTAACTACTAATAAGTAAGTAAGTGAAAGTCATTCAGTTCTGTCCGACTCTTTGCAACCCCATGGACCATGGAATTCTCTAGGCCAGAATACTGGACTGGGTGGCCTTTCCCTTCCCCAGGGGAACTTCCCAACCCAGGGATCAAACCCAAGTCTCCCACACTGCAGGTGTATTCTTTAGCAACTGAGCCACAGGGGAAGCCCCCAAATACTACTACTATATAAAAGAAAAGAAAGTATTTCCATTTTTGGAGACTGTCTTCCTTTGTGGTTTATTAGCCTCAAACACTGTCTTTCATGTCTTCCACATCACCAAAGCCTACTGCTAACAATACATTGTTTTTTGACTAAACCATGTTTTCATTGACCTTGACTCTCTATTCAATTTAATGAAAGCAAAAATACAATTGTCAAAATTTAGTTAAAACAATAAGCTATACACTTTACACTGTAACAATAAATTTCATTGGTTATGGTACCAGCTTTCATAAATAAACAAAACATGTCATGAACTAATCAAAAGCTTTTAAAAAAGCTTTCACTATAAAACACTCTTAGAATATTGTAATAAGCTTGTAAAATTTTCCTAGATGTCTTAGTGAAAATGTTACTGCTTATACTACTCTCAAAGTTAGCATCTAAAATATTTATCAGAAAAAAAAAAAATTTAATAGACCTTAGGAGTATAATGTGCCTTTCCTGGAATAAAGTCAATAGGAGCATAAAAAGAAAAGAGCAGAGTCAAAAACCAAAGATCATGAGCATGTCTGCACAACTATATAGAATTGTATTATAAAGGAAAGTCTTGACTTGATTTATAACTTGATTTATAACTCCCTACCACACTTGTCACACTGTTCTGAGTAGTGTTGACACTTCTGAAAATAAATTATGAAAACTAAATAAAACATGGACTTATTCTTCATGTTAATGAGAAGAACACAATTGGTTGCACCATAAACAAATTTCTCTGACCTATGTCAACAGAAAAAAAACTATAGTATGATGTCAGATATTAAAGAAAAACAGTTGCCAATTAAGCATGTAAGCATGATCTAGCCCTCATTATTCACTGTCATAAGGTCCTGAAAATAAGATCTTCACCCTATCAGAAGAGCCAACTGACTTGGGCCTCAGTCCCCAAACAGCTGGTTAAAAAGAGAATCCTGTCATGGTAAGTAGAAGGCATCTCTTTCACCAAAGGGCCCCACTCAGCCAATTAATGTATATAAACACCAGACAAAGGACCTTTGCCACAACCACCTTTGCTTTTTTAGGCAAAAATCCCCTACCAAACAAAACTTAAATGTATAAGAAGCATAAAGTACATAACCTGGGAAGACTACTTGTATTTTATTATATACAGCTTCACTGATTCCACTTCGGTTAAAAAGAGACAAAAATCCATCCAAATCCTAATTGTTACCATTTCAAGTCAATGACCTTCATTCCCTTTCCTCTTTTGTCACCCACTTCCTGAATTTCATTACCCTTTAGTGTGGCAATACTTAGCAATCTGAAATCCAATAGCCCCCTTTGGTCCCATCTGTCTTTATCCTAGCTCTCTCACTCCCCAATGCCACTGCTCTTGAATTAAATTGGACCAACTCAACTAAATAGCTGCTAGTTCCTTAACCTTGCCATCTTCCAATCCAAGTTGTCTTGGATTGCCTTCTTTGGGAATCCAACCTACATCTCATGATCCATCATCATTTCAACTATTTTTCCTGCCAAGACTCTGAAATGTTCCAAGTCAATTTTTCCTCCACTTCTACAACATGATCCACTACTCCCCCCAAACTTCCCACCCACCACTTCTTTCACCACTAACTACTAACAACAAGCTTGTTTCCTATCTTACCAAGAAAACAGAGGCCATAGGCCAAACTGTCTACAACTTTCTATCCCTCCACTATGCCCCTCATTCAAATTTATCACGTTCAAATCCATTTTTTTCTCCTTCCCTTCCTCTATCAGAAAATAATGTGTCCATTCTCAGACTGAAAGCCAGTTCATACATTTAAGCACTTGACACCCCAGCTTTCTCAGGGACCTTGCTCTCACCAAGTGCTTCCTTTCTCTCCCATACCCTTAACTTTAGTCATCCCAGCTGACTCTTTCCCTTTTAATGCTCTCACTTTCAGAGTTCCTTCCTTAGCCCTCATATGCTCATTCTGTACACTCTTCCTGGACCATTTTTTCTATTATTATGGTTTCTACTAACATGTATAACTGATACTCCTAAATCTAAAATTGAGACCTCCTTGTTAAGTGCCAAACCATCATTTTCAAACACCTACTGATCAGTTCCACCTGGATGTCACACATCAGCTTAAAATAAATATTCATCACTACTCCCTTTTCCCCAAAACATTTCCTCCTCTTAATGATTTACAGTTTCCTAAGCCAGAAATTTGGGAGGCATCACAGATTTCTCTTTCTACCTCATAAAAAACGTCACTATGACCTGTTAATTTTACTTGCTAAAGCTCTCTAATCCATACCCAGTCTTTCACCTACATCTACCACAACGCAAGCAACTTTCCATCAACCCCTACTGTTACCTCAATGCAGACAATCATCCCTAAAATACCTGCTCTCTTTACTTCAATCTCAATCCCCTCTAATTTTCCCCTCGAGTAATGTAAATATAGATTTGATCATATTACTATCTTAAAAAGCTTTAATGGCTCCCAATCACCTTCGGTATGAAATTTCTTTTACATGGGATAAAAACATGCTATTTTCCTCTGCCTAGTGTGACCTCCTTCTTCTGTTGACTGCCTTCTACTTATCCTATAGACTCAGCTTAAGAATTACAAACTCACTCTGATCACACTTCTAGGCTCAGTTAGACTCCCCTTATTTGTTTCCACAGAGTAGTACAAACAAAAATGACCAAAAGGTTTTATTCATTAAAAACATAAAACCTCAGAGTTTATAGCCTCTGAGGGCCACTGAATATCAATTACATAGAAGTGATTTTACAAAGCCTTAAAGTAGTTTTTAAGACAAAGTAGAAAAATTTATACAAAGATTCTATAACAAATTAGCAAGTACACTTATGTTTAATAAAAAGTTACACTGCTGAAACATGAAAATTCGTATTTAAGAAAAATGAGGGGAAAAGGACTATTGCTGTTATTATCTAATCACTCTACTATAAAATGACAATGAAATCATAGCCCTTATAAAAATAACTTAATATGCAAACTGTTTTATAAATGAAACCAATATGGAAAAAACTATGTAGAAAGTCCAAAGGTAAGAAAAAAGTATCAGTAAGACATTATCCTTTATCAACACTCTTTTCTTCTGTTTTTCTAACAGATTTGAAATCTTAAAAAAATGCAGCTCATTATTTAAAAAGTAGAGCCAATCACTATGGCTAAAAAGATAGAAATTATTAAAGACTAAACAAAGAATGTCTCACTTCATTCTACCTTGTTTAAAAAGTAATGTGAAAGGAGACAACCCTTCCAAAGTACATATGCAGTCATATCTGTATCGTATTAAGTTTCTGAGTAGGCTTCCACGTAGGTCAAAATGACAATTTTTCATGTAATGTTTGTGAAGACACCAGGAGAATGTTAACCAGCAAACCAGTATACAGAAAGAAAACCTTCTTATATCTAGAAAGGCTTTGCATTAGGGTCCACCAAACACACCTCCCCCCACTGCTCCCCCCACAAAATAAATAACACTAAAAACTCACCAGTTCTCTCTAAGAACAAAAGCCAAATTATGCATCCCTATCAAATTACCAGGGAAAAATGAATTCAACCAAAATATTTCTGGAAAGTCAAGCCTTGCTCCTAAAAAACCATCACCATTAGGCTAATTACGTCAGTCTTGTTTCACACCTGTGACACAGTTAAGGTTATTTTTCAATTTCTAAAGAACTGTCCTAAGGACACGACTGAGCGACTGGACTGAACTGACTGAAGCTCATTAGAAGTGCCACAGGTTAAGGAGTCAGTTCTTGCATCCATGAAGCATGTACTATATGCAAAATTATGTATCAGAGATAATCACATCAAAAATTGTGATAACCTCACAGAGCAGGTGCAATTACTAAATACCTTTTTAGTCAAGGTTCAAGTAAAAAAGCTAATGAGATTTATTGAAAGTTCCTAGGTTAGAAATGCACTGAGTTTCAGAACTTTGTAAATTAGCGTGTGGAGCTCTGAATGCATTTTCCAATAGAAATAATGTAATAAATGGCAATTCAATCTCCAAGCTAGCCCACAAAGGCTTATGATTACAGAGGAATCACTACTTCCATATGTTATTGTAAGAACTGGGAATGGCCAGTTCTATAAATTATTGTTAAAATTACAAAATAGGATTTGACATTTTTAAATGAGAGCATTTCTTTGTAATCAGAATAGCCTATTTCTTTAAAAATGCTTAAAACAGCCATACTCTTTAAAACTCATATTTATAACTTTCAACAGATCACATAGAGAAAATGATGAAAATCGATATTAAAACAAACTATTGACTATCTGAAATAAAACTTGTCATAATATTCATCATTGGGTAGGTAATATTTTCTTACTTTATTAAAAAATTACTAAATGGAGTTTGTTGAAGAATAATGAGACCAAAGTACAGAAAAATTAAGGTTCCTAAGAAGCCTAAAATTCAAACTTTATTGGGCAAGTTATAATTATGAAATTGCAGGTATATACCAAACTACATTAAATAGGAATAAGTGTAAAATAACTGCTTTAACATTTAACTGCTTTAACTCTCTTATTTCAGAAATGGGAAAAGAAATTGAGTAGCATCTTTAAAAAGTTTGAGACATAAAATGGCATCTTAAGAGAAAAAGCTAATAGTGACTAAAAGTTAATAATTTCATATATTAACTTTAGCCTTTTTAATAATATACTTTTCCCCCCGAAAGCTTTATCATAATCTAATAAACCCATTCTTTAACTCTATTTTACATCCGAAAGAAAACTGAAGCTGAAAATGGTTAAGTAAGATGTCTCTTANATCCCTGAGCCAACGACTCCCCGTCAGGTGAGTCAGTTCCTTGGAGATGTGTATAAGAGACAGCTTTATCATAATCTAATAAACCCATTCTTTAACTCTATTTTACATCCGAAAGAAAACTGAAGCTGAAAATGGTTAAGTAAGATGTCTCTTAATTCAGCACTTAATTCAGGTGTATTCTATCTGACTCTAAGCCCAAACTTCTCAGCACACTGTTGCTCATAACAAGGCTTAACATGGTCATTGTGGCTCTTCACTGTTTGTCCTAAGTCAAGTGTTTCTGGATAATTCATTAGTACTTCATGATACTAATAAAGAGTAAAACTGCATGACACTTAACCAAGAAGGAAAAAAAGCTACTTTCAATTGAGTGACATATACCAGAAAGCTGAGGAGCACACGTTGTACCACAACCATGATGATTAGGTTTTAGAAGCAACGAACCTAAATTTCTGAATCTGGCTTAACCAACTCTGTGTTTGAAAAAGGCCAGAAAAGAGAAGGGTACCATACACTTAGCTGAATTCGCTGAATCGGCTCACTGCGCGAACTTCGGTGCTAAATCTGAACAGAACAGTAGCGAAAATCAAAGCGCCTCAGACTTGCCAAAACTATAAAACCGCTCGTGAAACAACCCACCGGTTCGCAGGACTGAAAGACTGGGTCTAAACAGGGTCGGCTCTGCTCACCGTGCTTTCTCCCGAAGCCGCCCGGAACTTACCTCCTTGACCGGTGGGAATTTCTTCTTGCATTCCAGGGACAGGGCCCGCAAGTCGCTCTGCATATTCTCCAGCAGCTTCTTAACCGCTTCGGGGCTGTTGGTGCCAGACATGATCCACCAAGCCCCGTGCCAATTTCTGAGAGGCGCAAACCAACTCTGGCACTTGTCAGTTCCTTGGGGCGACAGACAGCTCCCTTCAGGTGCCTCCGGCCCTAGGGCTGTTGGCCCCTAGGGCTCCACGGGGGCTCGGCCCGGCCTGGGCAGCGAGCCCGAGAGCCCCCCGCGGCCTCCTCGCAACTGCCCCCGCTCTTATTCTAGGGGCCCCCGCAGTCGCCCCGCCCTGCTACGCTCCGCCGACTGGCGGAGGAGCCCACCAGGCGGGCAGGTCCCTCCCGCTGACGCAGGCTCGGCTTACACCGGTTGTCACCAGCCAAGCTGGAGGGAAGCTTCAGTGTTGTCTGCCCAAGACCCCCAAACTCGCCGACGCCATTAGCCGACTCGCCCACAATTCCGAGCGCGGCCGGGACACGTCAGCTACACTTCCGGGCACCACGGCCACCGCCTCCGCCGTGGCCAATCCGTGCGCCCAGCCGTAGGGCAGGGCGTGGCCAAGGGCGGGGTCACGCTTGGGGCGGGCCCAGATCAGGGCTGGGGAGCGTACGTGGGCCCAATTCCTAGCCTCGGAGTCGGCTTAGAGCACAGTTTGCCTCGAGGTTCGCTTGCGTTTTGGTGGCAGGTGTTTCAGTAGTGCCCGTGGTACTCCTTGTTGCGTCTGTGTTTATGCTTCTATTAAATTGTATTTCGGTGTAAACAGTTTGCTTCCTTTTGGATTCATCATTTGTACTGTCCTTCATTTCTGCCCCTTCGAATCTCGGAACAAGTGACCAAATCAACGCCTACCTTCTGTGAATCCTCCCCCCCACCCCCGACCTAAATTGCAATAGAATTGTACAAAGCATGCCCTTACATACAAAGTACACTTACTGCGAACCAGTCACTTACCTTCCTAACCTGTAAAATGGATTATTAAACTGCCCTCTATTCCAAACCCTTTGCTCGGTAAAAAGCCCAGACTCCTCTGTTCACCTACCTAGAGTGAAGTCGCTCAGCCGTATCTGACTCTTTGCAAACCCATGGACTGTCACCCACCAGGCTCCTCAGTCCAAGGAATTTTCCAGTCAAGAGTACTGGAGTGGGTTGCTATTTCTTTCTCTACGGGATCGTCCCAACCCAGGAATCGAACCCAGGTCTCCCGCACTGCAGGCAAACGCTTTACCGTCTGAGCCACCAGGGAAGTCCTTCACTTATTTAACACTCTGCCATCTGTCTCGCCTCCTTTACTGCATGTCTGTCTCCTCGTTAAAATGAAAATTCAAAAGGGTTGAATTTTTTTTTTTCCGGTTTTGTTCCCTGCCGTATCTCCAGTGCTTGGCACACAGTAGATGATCAATATTTATTGAATGAACGGATACCTTGCTAAAAATAGTGTTTTAATGCTCAAATAATGAACCCACATAAAAGCCTTCAGTTAGGTTTGAAGTGCATGTGAGGGAAAGACAGAAAAGGAAGCTGTGCTTCTCTGANCCTGACAGCTCTTGTGCTCACTCTTTCTCTCTTTTACCTAAACTTTTTCTGTCACACTTGAAGATATGGCAATTTCAGTTCTGGAGCACAGTAAAGCAAATATTGAAATAAGGCCAGGCATGCAATTTTTTTTTGGTTTCCCAATGCATATAAAAGTCATGCTTACACTATATTATCAAGCATGTAATAGCATCATGTCTAAAACAACAAGGTACATGCTTTAATTAAAAATTCTTTATTGCTAAAACATGCTAACCATCATCTGAGCCTTCAGCAATGATAATCTTTTTTGCTGTTGGAGGGCCTTGCCTCAATGCTAACAGATGCTGACTGATCGGGGGGTAGGTGCTAAAGATTGGGGAGATTGGTAATTTCTTTTTTCTTTTTTTTTCTTTCAATATTTTGGCCATGGAGTATAGCTTGTGGGATCTCACTTTCCTAGTCAGGGATTGAACCCAGGCCATGGCAGTGATAGCGCTAAATTCTAACCACTAGGCCATGAGGGAATTCCGAGGCAATTTCTTAAACCAAAAATGAAGTTTGCAAAATCAATTAACTTTTTTCACAATTGATTTATCTATAGTATGCAATGCTATAAGACAGCATTTTGCCCACAATAGAAATTCTTTCAAAATTGGAGTCAGTCCTCTCAATCCCTGCCACTGCTTTACCAACTACTTTAATGCAATATTCTGTACGCCATCTGTTGTTTTAAGGAACATTTAGAAAGCACTGATAAAGGCTATAGACAGCACACGATGAGCACTATAGGAAATTGTATGTTGAATAGAAATTCAAAATGTATATTTTGTAAAAAAAAAATCAAACAAAGGGATAAAAATAAATTCCTTGGTAACATTTATTTTTATTTATTTTTTGGGGGAGGGGCAAGGAATAGGGACTTTATTCAGAAAGCCAGGAGACCAAAAAGATGGCAGACTACTGTCCCAAACAATCATCTTTGCTGAGGTAGAATTTGGGTTTCTTTTACACAAAAATATCTCTATAGCTTCTCTTCAAATATGGACTTACTGCAGTTGCTGAGTACGTGAACTAAAGTCATCAGAGAATATATATAGTGAAAAAGGTAAATGATTTGCCACAACCACTCAGTCTGGGAAGTATGACTCCACTATGTTCCTATTTTGTAACTTTTGGGTAAGATCCTTGCCACAAACATTACATTGCTGTGTGTTTTCTCCAGGATAAATACTCTGATACTACTGGTGAGATGTGAGGATAGGGTTATTTATTTTTTTTAAACATTTGTGAAATTGGTGAGTAATCTTTCTAGAATGAATTCATGTTCTAAAGACCTGACTAATAAATACATATATATCTGGCTTCTATTCAGTATGAATTTTCTCGTGAAGCCTAAGATGTTGCCACACTCATGATATTTGTATAGCTTCTCAGTAGGATGAATTCTCTGAGCAACAGTAGGGTGTGAACTTTGAATTTTGAAGACTTCTACCATATACCACATTCACATGAGTTTCTCTCATGTATGGATTTTCTGATGTTTAGTGAGTGCTGAGACCTGAGTAAAGGATTTTTCCACACTCGAAACATTTGAAAGGTTTCTCTAAATGTGTTCTCCAATGTTTTTTAAGGAGTGAATTTTGACTGAAGAACTTGCCACACTCATTACATCTGAAAGGTCTATAGTGTTGAGGTGGGTCTGACGTTTGGGAAGGTCCTTGGTTGTAACAGCTCTTAAGTGCAGAAAGCCAAGAGATCAGAAAGCGAGGTCATACCCGTGGCCCTTGGCCCTTCAGTGTCAGTTGGACGTCTTCATAATGTCCACAGGCCCTAAAGGGTGTGGTTCCCTGTGTTAGGCCAATGTAGCCTTCAGCCTGGTCTTTATAAACTTCTTAAGCAAAAACTCAAAGAACTTAAATGAAAAGCCCAGTATTGCTGATGAGGCCTGATGTCTTGAGAGTCTTAGTTTCTCCATCCATCCTATCTTCAGTTGAAATTGTTTACTGAATATAAAGACATAGAAAATTTTGTCATTTGGAGGTCTAAGGAAGAGGCTAAATCCTTGTGGGAAAACAAAATCAACAGCCAAGATCAGTAAAAACTTACTCAATTTGCCAAATTAGATTTGTTTTATTATGACAATACCAGTAGTCATTTTTGCTATGCACCAATCACACAGCTAGACTTGCCATCCCTTCACGGCAAATAGATGGGGAAACAATGGAAACAGTGAGAGACTTTATTTTCTTGGGCTTCAAAATCACTGCAGCTGGTGACTGCAGCCATAAAAAAGGTGCTTTCTCCTTGGAAGAAAAGCTATGACCAACCTAGACAGCACATTCAAAAGCAGAGACATTACTTTGCTGACAAAGGTCCATCTGGTTAAGGCTATGGTTTTTCCAGTGGTCAGGTATGGGTGTGAGAGTTCGGCTGTAAAGAAGGCTGAGTGCTGAAGAACTGATGCTTTTGAACTGGTGTTGTAGAAGACTCTTGAGAGTCCCTTGGACTGCAAGGAGATCCAACCAGTCCATCCTAAAGTTAATCAGTCCCGACTATTCACTGGAAGGACTCATGCTGAAGCTGAAACTCCAATACTTTGGCCCCTTATGGGAAGAACTGACTCATTGGAAAAGACTCTATGCTGGGAAAGATTGAAGGCGGGAGAAGGTGACAAGAGAGGATGAGATGGTTGGATGGCATCACTGACTCAATGGACGGGAATCTGAGTAAACTCCAGGAGTTGGTGATGGACAGGGAAGCCTGGCATGCTGCAGTCCATGGGGTCACAAAGTTGAAGACGACTGAGTGACTAAACTGCAACTGCAATTAGACAGCTTAAAAAGGGAAAGGAATCCACAGAAAAAATTAAAAGCAGTTTTTTTTTTTTTTTTACTTTATTTTACTTTACAATACTCTATTGGCTTTGCCATACATCGACATGAATCCACCACAGGTGTACACGAGCTCCCAATCCTGAATCCCCCTCCCACCTCCCACCCCACAATGTCTCTCTGGATCATCCCCAAGCACCAGCCCCAAGCATCCTGCATCCTGCAGTTTTTAAATGGAGGTCTTGAAAGATCTAGCTTCAAGGATTTATACAGCTGGACACTCCTGCCCCCTGCTGGTTAAAATTGGCTACAATCAGACTAACCCAGATTAAAGTGTATTCAAACAGTTCAGTTCAGTTGCAGCAAGTTCTTCTTGTACTTCAGGGAATTTCTTAGCTCGTTTCTTTCAAGAGGCATACACACAGAGACAGAGAAAGAGAATAAGAGAGGGACAGAGTCAGACAGAAACACAGAGAAAGAATAGATCGACAAAAAATACCTTGGATTTCTGCCTTCTCCTTTCCACTTCCCAGGTGGCGCTACTGGTGAAGAACCCACATGCCAATGCAGGAGCTATAATAGGAGGTAGGTAGGTGTTCGATCCCTGGGTCGGGAAGATCCCCTGGAGGAGGGCATGGCAACCCGCTTCAGTATTCCTGCCTGGAGAATCCCACGGACAGAGGAGCCTGGTGGGCTACAGTCCATAGACTCACAGAGAGTCGTACACGACAGAAATGACAGCACACATGCGCGCTCCCTCACCCAGGGATTGAACCAGGGTCTCCCGCATTGCAGGCAGACGCTTTACCGTCTGACTCACGAGGGAAGCCCCTTTCCACCTGATAGCACTGCAGTAAGTACCGATTTGTTTTAAAATGTTGCAAAAAGAGAGGGCAAATACTTTTTTTGATTCAAAATATAATCATCAGCCTAAAACAGTGCCTGGTACATAGAAGGTGCTCAGTAAATATTTGTTGAGAAAATGAGAGGGAGCCAGAGAAAAAGTTGTAGAGATTAAGAGAGAGGGGGAAGAGAGACAAGACCTATTCTTTCAAGGACTCTTCCCCACCTCTATTTGAGAGACAAATTTATATCGTAACATCACAGTGCTTCGTAGACATAGGAAATAGAAACTCAATTCAGTTGGCACACATAGGCATTGACCTAAGCCTTTTACAACTATTCTTATATCATCTGTACAATAACCCTAAATGGTAAACACTATTATATCCGTTTTAGACATGAGAACACTCAGACAAACAGAGATTTAAAATGTACGGTGGTTAAGACTTCATGCTTCCACTGCAAGGGGTGTGGGTTTCAACTCTGGTCAGAGAAATAAGTTCCTGCAAGCTGTGCAGTATGGTCAAAAAAAGAAAAAAAATTCAAGTTAAATAGCTACTTAGTAGTGGGGCTGAGATTTGAATCTGGGAAGTTTGGCTCCGTTGTTCACACTTTTAACGAGCAGCATGGTGCCTCTCCAAAAGATGTGAAGAAGAGGGGAGAGCAGAGATAGAGGAGAAATATATCTTTGGGAGTTACTGTACCATTGTTTCCATGTCCAAGATTAACTGACTGCAGGTGTGTGAGCTTTTTATGGGCTCTTTTCTGTTGCATTGGTCTGTATGTCTGTTTTGTGCCAGTACCACACTGTTTTGATTCCTGTATAAACTGGCTACACCAGTTTGCATTCCCACTAGTAGCAGAGCATTCTAGCCAGTCCACATTTGCACTAAAACTTGGTATTTATTTTAGCTCTTCTAATAGGACTAGAGTGGTATCACATTGTGGTTTTCACTTGCATCTAATGATTTATGTTGGGCATCTTTTCATCTGTTTATATGGTATCAGCATATCTTCATCAGTGAAATACCTATTCAAGTCTTCTGCTTTTTTTCCCCCAATTGTTTCCTGTTGAGTTTTGAATTATATTTTATATTTTGGATACAATTTTTTTTTTTTACCGGATATATTTAGTTGCAAAGATTTTCCTACCGGTCTGTGGATTGCCTTTTCATTCTTTAACAGTCTTCTGCAGAATAAGGGTTTTGCAATTTTATTAAAGTCTAATTTATCACTTTTCAATTGGTGTCATAACTATGATATCTTTGCCTAACCCAGTCAGAAAGATTTTTCTCCTGTTTTTTTGCCCTTAAGTTTATAGTTTTAGATTTTTGCATTTTGATCTATGATCCATTTTGAGTTAATTTTTGCATAAATTATGGGTTGGAGTTAGCTGTTTTGCATATGAATATTCCATCACTGCTAAATTGACTATCTGTTCTGCACTGAATCGCTATTAATATTATGCAAAACATCAACTGATCCTATATTTGTGGGTCTATTTCTGGATTATATTCTGTCCCACTGATCTTTATGTCCATCTTTCACCAACATTTGCACTTTCTGATTATTGTAGTTTTATAGTAAGTTTTACAATCAGGTTATGTGACTCTTCCAACTTTGTTCTTACTCAAAATTTCTTAGGCTATCTCCTTTGATTTTCTATGTAAACTCTTACAGTTTTCTTGTCAATGTCTACAAAAAGTTTTGCTGGATTTTTTATTGAGATTGTGTAGATTCCATAGATCTCTTAGAATAAAATGGACAGCTTAACAATATTAATATATCCATAAGTATAATAATATAATCTTTTATTTAATTGGGTCATAGATCATCAGTGTCTTATAATTTTTGACATATAGATTTGGCACATTTTTCTCAGATTTATGCTTGATAATTTTACAAATGGTACTTTTCCAATTTTCATTGCTTATACAGAGAAATAAAATACAAAGAAATACAAAGAAAGGCAATGCCAAAGAATGCTCAAACTACTGCACAATTACACTCATCTCACAAGCTAGTAAAGGAATGCTCAAAATTCCCCAAGCCAGGCTTCAACAGTACATGAATCGTGAACTTCCAGATGTTCAAGCTGGATTTGGAAAAGGCAGAGGAACCGGAGATCAAATTGCCAGCATCTGTTGGATCATGGAAAAAGCAAGAGAATTCCAGAAAAACATCTATTTCTGCTTTATTGACTATGCCAAAGCCTTTGACTGTGTGGATCACAAGAAACCGGAAAATTCTGAAAGAGATGGGAATACCAGACCGCCTGACCTGCTTCTTGAGAAATCTGTATGCAGGTCAGGAATCAACAGTTAGAACTGGACATGGAACAGACTGGTTCCAAATAGGAAAATGAGTACGTCAAGGCTGTATATTGTCACCCTGCTTATTTAACTTCTATGCAGAGTACATCATGAGAAAAGCTGGACTGGAAGAAACACAAGCTGGAATCAAGATTGCCGGGAGAAATATCAATCACCTCAGATATGCAGATGACACCACCCTTATGGCAGAAAGTGAAGAGGAACTAAAAAGCCTCTTGATGAAAGTGAAAGAGGAGAGTGAAAAAGTTGGCTTAACACTCAATATACAGAAAACGAAGATCATGGCATCTGGTCCCATTACTTCATGGAAAATAGATGGGGAAACAGTGGGAAAATCACTGCAGATGGTGATTGCAGTCACCATCTTAGAAATTAAAAGATGCTTGCTCCTTTGAAGAAAAGTTATGACCAACCTAGACAGCATATTAAAAAGCAGAGACATTACTTTGCCAGCAAAGGTCCGTCTAGTCAAAGCTATGGTTTTTCCAGTAGTCATGTATGAATGTGAGAGTTGGACTATAAAGAAAGCTGAGTGCCGAAGAATTGATGCTTCTGAACTGTGGTGTTGGCAAAGAGCTTGAGAGTCCCTTTGACTGCAAGGAGATCCAACCAATCCATCCTAAAGGAAATCAGTCCTGAATATTCATTGGAAGGATTGATGCTGAAGCTGAAACTCCTATACTTTGGCCACCTGATGCAAAGAACCGACTCATTTGAAAAACCCTTGGTGCTGGGAAAGATGCAAGGTGGGAAGAGAAGGCGATGACAGAGGATGAGATGGATGGATGGCACACCAACTCAATGGAATGAGTTTGAGTAAATTCCGTGAGTTGGTGATGGACAGGGAGGCCTAGCGTGCTGCAGTCCATGGGGATGCAAAGAGTTGGACACGATTGAGCCACTGAACTGAACTGAATCCAATTATTACTGGTGTCCTTATAAAATTAGAACACAAAAGGAGACACCAGGGACACACTGTGTGATGGCCATGTGAAGGAAAGGTAAGTATGTGCATGCCAAGGAGAGGCCCTAGTCTGCCTGCACCTTGATATTGCACTTCCACTCTCCAGAACCATGAGAAAATAAACCTATGTTGTTTAAGCCACCTTCTCTGTGGTATTTTGTTTGGAAGCCCTAGCAAACTAAATCAGTCTTGCTGATTTACTACATAGCTCATTTTACTGCACTTTGCTTTACTGTATTTTCCAGATATTCTGTTTTTTGACAAATGGAAGATTTGTGATAACCTTTCGTTAAGCAAGTTTATTGGTATCATTTTCCCAATAGCATTTGCTCACTTTGTGTCTTTGGTAATTACATTTTTGTAATTCTCACATTTCAAAGTTTTTCATTATTGTATTTGTTACGGTGACCTGTGATCTTTGACGTTACCACTGTAAAAAGATCAGGACAAGCTAAAAGTTCCAATGACAGAATTTTTTAGCAATTATATACGTTACTTTTTTAGACCAAGTGCTAAATATAGCACACTTAATAGATTATAACATAGTATAAACATAATTTTTATGTTTTTACCTTAACCCCTAAATTTTCATGTGGTTTTCTTCGTTGACCCATGTTAAGTTTCTAAATATCTTGTTATTTACAATCATCCCTTGGTATCTGCTGGAGATTGGTTTTAGGACTTCCCATCCCAGATTCTAAAACTCATGGATGACTAAGTCCCTTATATAAAATTGTGTGGTATTTGTATATAGCCTTTGCACATACTTCCATATACTTTAAATCATCTCTAGATCACTTATAATATCTGAAAGTGAAGTTTAAGTGTTAGTAACTCAGTCGTGTTCGACCCTTTGTGACCCCATGGACTATAACACACCAGGGTCCTCAGTCTGTGGAATTCTCCAGCCAAGAGTACTGAAGTGGGTTGCCATTCCCTTCTCCAGGGGCATCTTCCTGACCCAGGGATCAAACCTGGGTCTCCTGCAATGCAGGCAGATTCTTTATCATCTGATACCTAATCCAATGTAAATGCTGTATAAATACTTGCTGGCATCCAGCAAATTCAAGTTTTGCTTTTTGAAACTTTCTGAAATTTTGTTTCAAATATTTTGGATCTGGAATGTGCCAAGGTAGACCAGTGGATACAGAGGGGGCTGACATATTTCAAATTTAATTATTTGGGGGTACAAGAGCATATTTGTAGGATGTCAGTCATTTGCAATTTGCTAAAACTTATTTATGGACCAGCGTTTTGTCTTAGGGGCTTTGCTGGTGGCACAGTGGTAAAGAACCCACCTGTCAATGCAGGACATGCAGGTTTGATCTGTGGGTCAGGAAGATTCCCTAGAGAAGGAAATGGCAACCCACTCTAGTATTCTTGCTTGGGAATTCCTATGGATAGAGGAGCCTGGTGGGCTACAGTCTATGGGTTGCAAAAGTTAGACACGACTTAATGACTAAGCAACAGTTTTGCCTTAGAGACTACTCCTTGCCCATTTGTTGTGTGTATTGTTCTCTAAGTGTCAGTCATCTTATTTTAATATAGCCACACTAAATTTCCTGTGCCTGGGTGTATTATTTTCCATCTTTTTACTTATAACTTGTTTGGTCTTTATATTTAAATTGTGACTCTTGGGAAAAGCATATGTTGGATCTTTACTTCTGCCTTATCCAGAATTTAGTACATTTAACTTAATTATTAATATGGTTGCATTTAAATCTACCACCTCCCTTTGTTAACCGTTTGCTCTATTGTTCCTTTTCCCTTTTTTCCTACCTTTACCTTTTTGGTTTGTTGGGGAGGGGTGACGTTAATACTATTTATTATTACATTTTATCTCTTCCATTGATTTTCAGTTATGCCTCTTTTGTTCTTTTTGTGTGTGTGTGTGTGGCTGCTCTAAATATTGGAGAAGGAAATGGCAACCCACTCCAGCACTCTTGCCTGGAAAATCCTATGGATGGAGGAGCCTGTTAGGCTACAGTCCATAGGGTCGCAAAGCGTCGGACACAACTGAGCTAAATATACCATGATCTTTTGCATTCATAGTAACTCATATATAAGAACTTTATAATAGTATAATTTTAATTTACCCTCTTCTTTATTTAATGTAGTATGTTTTATTCACACATTACAAATACCACAGTACATTTTCATTTGTGTCGAACATTTGATTTTTTCTAAGAAAGAAAAAAATTTATAGTTAGCCACATGCTCTACTATTTCCAGAATTTTTATTCCTTCCCATAAATCTGAATTTCCATCTAGAAATTCTTCTAGCATGTCCCTCAGCATTTTTGTAGTATGGGTTACTGATGGACAAATTGTCTTTAATTTCAAAATGTGTAATTTTGAAAGATATTTACTTGTGTATCAATCCTAAATTTGACAATCCCCACTCTCCCACCATCCTTCCAAGCTGTCATTCCATTTTCTCTTGGCCTTTGTTGCTTTTAATGAAATGTCAATGTCATGTTACTTACAGCAATGTATAACAACTCCCTCCCACCCCACAATGGCTACTTTTGAGAATTAATTTATCATGGATTTTTATTAATTTGACTATTAGGGGAATGGATGTGGTTTTCTTTTCTTTTTGTTCTGCTTGGGATACACTGGATTTTCCACATTGATTTCTTTGGTCAAATTTGGGAAAACTTCAGTCATCTGTTTTCAGCTCTTTTTTCTACTCCATGCTTCAGTTTGGTTCTCTCTCACAGGTGTCCCTGTTACTTTAGGAAAAAAATCTCTATGCTTTTAGATAATTTCTGGATTTATTTATCTAACTTTCGGCCATGGCACATGGCATTCACGTAATCTTAGTTCCCTAAGCAGGGACTGAACCTGTGAGCCCTGCAGTGGAAGCCTGGAGTCTTACCCACGTGACAGCCAGGGAAATCCCTGGCTTTAAGTTGGGTTCTGCATGAATCCCATCAAATTAATACATTTTAAATTTCATTTATTATATTCTTTAGCTTTACTTTTTACATTTGGTTATTTCATATATATTCCCTGACATTCCCTACTTCTTACTCACTCTGTCTTTTCCTGTGGATTCTTTGCTCAGCAAGGCAACTGAAATGAACATTTTCATGAATATTCTTGGAATGTATTTCCCATTTTTTAAACTGATATACTCATTTTCCATCAATTTATTTTGATCCTGACTTTCCCCCAAGAGCTTCATTTTTCTGTATTTGAAATTATATGAAGAAAACAACAATACGACAATTGCGGAAATATATCCATAGAATATTTGCTACAGAAGAATATCTCTGATTCTTGAAGTTAACAGTCTAGTTACAGGGAGTATATTATAGTTTTCTTATGGGTTTTCTATGGGCAGCTTTACAGAATCTGAGAAAATTTGTCTTAGCCTAAGATAGAGAAGACAGAACATAAACTTGATTTTAGGAGTAAATCCCAACATTACATTTTGAAAAACCAAACCAAAACTGCACAATATGAGCAAATATCAGAGTCTGAACACACAAGCCATGCCCTTGGAAATCCAATGTAGCTGTGGAAACAGTAGTCAGAAGGATGGCTAGGTAAAAATTCAAGTTTACAGAGATACCAGCTAAGGGTAAGGATAGAAACAAACAGGCATAAAAACCTGAAGTGTTTCAGAATCTGGAAATCAGTATGTGGGTTGTGACAGGAGAGGGAGACGTAACTAGCGCATAAGGCCACGTCTTCTCTCTGCCCCGGTTTTAGGTTTCCTTCTGGGCTTAATCATTGAGAGTTTAAAAAATTTTGTTAGTGGATTATATATACAAGTAACTCTGATTGGGCTATTTTATTTTTATCCAATTACAATTGGTGTCATTATACAGTTATCATTCATGTGCCTTTTTAAAGAAAGAAGCAGATTCAGGATGTTCTAAGTATACCTAGTTGTTCAAAGGGAATTTTGAGGAGTCTGTCCATGAAAATACTTGTACAGTTTAAACCACTCATGAAAGAAAAAAAAAACACCACCACCACAAAATCTCTTTCCAATCAAAACTATCTTCTCATCTCTTAAATTTGGCTCTTTTTGTTTTCAAAATTAACTTACCATGTTAAGAAATTGAGTCTTACCCTTGGCCATCAATAAGACCCTTTTTTGCCTCAAAAGCGAAGTCTTTTAAAATGGGAATTCAAATATGAAAACTATGGACTGTTTCATGTCCTTTCAAATTAGCAATTTGTATACCTATCTTTGTATATCCCAAACAAATAGCATCTTTACTCTTTCAATGTGGTTGTGTGTGACTTAGGGACAAGTACAGCTTTACAGGCTGCTTGGAAGCCATTAGTAGGTAAACTCTCATTACGATTTAATAACTGAGACCTTTCTCAGAGAAGACAAACTTGGTGACTAGTTTGTTGGTCAATGCAGAGGCAAAAAGGATCTAGATCTTACTTCTGGTGGCTGTTAATTCTCCTGGAAAACCTTAGATTCAAGAAAAAAGGACAATCTTAAGGGAAAGCAGACTTTAGAATGTTGTACATATGATACTGGATTAGGAGGCTAATTAACTTAGTCACTTTCTCATGGAGATCAGGTTAGAAAACAGATTTCTTTACAATAAAATGTCTTTAGAAAATAAAAATGAAGTGTTGCTATTCTTTAATTGTGAATAGCCTAAAATTCATAAATAATACTGAATTTGTTTTTAATAATGCTGAACTTAGAATGCTACTGTATTTTAAACATGCATTTAATGCACATTCATGAGGCAAATTTACTTTGAAAGCTTTTGAAATACATACTCATTAGGGATAAAACAAAATCACAGTAACACAGTTATATTTCAGATATTGAGGCAAATCCCTCATTTAATAATTACATTTAGAAACACATACTATATCCAACACCATCTTAGCATCTATGAACAACTCTAATTATTTCAGTCTAATGAGGGATGAGAGATATGTACAGCTTATGGTGACAATATGTCAGGAAAAGCAAGCAATGTACGTTAGGATCAGTCCTGAAGGTGTGTAGGAGTTTGCCAGGTAGGAGATAAAGCAGACCATTAAGCAGAATAGTATGTGGGAAAGCCCAGAGCTGTCAAATTGTGTATGTCTCAGGGAAAGTAGGAGAAAGCAATGGCACCCCACTCTAGTACTCTTTTGCCTGGGAAATCCTAGGGACGGAGGAGCCTAGAAGGCTGCAGTCCATGGGGTCGCTGAGTCAGATACAACTAAGCGACTTCACTTTCACTTTTCACTTTCATGCATTCGAAAAGGAAATGGCAACCCACTCCAGTGTTCTTGCCTGAAGAATCCCAGGGGTGGGGGAGCCTGGTGGGCTGCTGTCTACGGGGTCACACAGAGTCAGACACGACTGAAGTGACTTAGCAGCAGCAGCAGCAGGGAAGGTGAGGAGTTGGATAAGGGCTAGCTCTCAGAATTTTCCACTGAATAGGCAATCTGGGTGGACAAACTGTTACCCATCTTGCTACCTTGCTAAAGAAAGCTATTGGAACTTGAGTGTGAATAATGAATAGGGATGACTACGTTCATTTGTATGCTTCACAATTATTCTAAAAGGTAGGGTAATATTCAGTGACAGACCTTATTTTGGGGGGCTCCAAAATCACTGCAGAGGGTAATTGCAGCCATTAAATTAAGACGCTTATTCCTTGGAAGAAAAGTTATGACCAACCTAGACAGCATATTAACAAGCAGAGACCTTACTTCGCCAACAAAGGTCCATCTAGTCAAGGCTACGGTTTTTCCCGTAGTCATGTATGGAATATGAAAGTCAAGGCTACGGTTTTCCCAGTAGACATATATGGAATATGAGAGTTGGACTATTAAAGAAAGCTGAGCACCAAAGAATTGATGCTTTTGAACTATGGTGTTGGAGAAGACTCTTTAGAGTCCCTTGAACTGCAAGGAGATCCAACTAGTCCAACCTAAAAGAAATCAGTCCTGACTATTCATTGGAAGGACTGATGCTGATGCTGAAACTCCAATACTTTGGCTACCTGATACAAAGAACTGACTCACTGGAAAAGACTCTGATGTTGGGAAAAGACTGAAGGTGGGAGGAGAAGGGGACGACAGAGGGTGAAATGGTTGGATGGCGTCACCAACTCAATGGACATAGGTTTGAGTAAACTCCGGGAGTTGGTGATGGACAGGGAGGCCTGGCGTGCTTGGGTCCATGGGGTTACAAAGAGGTGGACACAACGGAGCGACTGAAATGAACTAAGGGTAATATTTAGTGCCAAGAGTGGATGGTTCAGGGAGATGAGTTTGGTTTCCTCACAAATTCATAGCCCTCTACATAAATTCATAGCCCTCTACCACAGTAAACTACATTCCAAGAAAAACAATGTGCATGCTAAGCAAACATGGTTTTAAAATCTCATACTTCCTTCTAAGCAAACTGATCCTCCCAAGCACTCCTAGATGGAAATTCTGGAGCTGCTCTACTTTGTAAATTGAGAATCAGAGAGGTAACAAGACTTATAGAAAAGTGGTAGGCCCCAAACACACGTGATTAAACTCCTGAGTCTATTTTTCAAACCCCTCTTTTATTCATAGACAGTTTGGAGGAAGACTTTAGGCTGAAGAGAGGAACAGAATCTGGCTTTTTTTTTTTTTTTTAATGGACTCACTCTGGCAGCAGAATAGAGAATGGACTGGAGTAGGAAGGGACTGGTGACTGGAAGATATGATCCTGGTGAGTGGATCTGACTGTACATTTATATTTTCAAACAAGGAGATGCTGTATGTTCTTAGTCTGCCACGACATGCAGTTATTTAATACTGGTTAAAATACTTTTAATTGTACATAAATATATCTGAACAATAAAAGTCACAACTGTTGGAGTTTGGTTATCTTTACTCAAATGATTTTAGATACTAATGAAATTTAGGAAAAAAGACAACATAATCCATGACTGCTAAAGGCAGAGAAAAAGGTTCTATTGTAAAATGGTTATACTCATAAGTAGCTTTAAAATCCTATTGGTTAGCATGTAACTGGATTCTAGTATCCACAATGAAATTTTAATTTTCAAGCTTACTATCACACTAAGATTTCTCCTCCAAGTCTTTTTAGAGGAGCTAGGAGAACATTAAAAAAAAAAAAAGGAAAAAACAGATATTAATTTGACCCATACTACTATTCTTTTGCTAAAAATAAGTAACAATGACTTCAAAAGCTGGATTTGTGCCTTCCATTGAAGAAGTCTTTCATGAGCAATGACAGGATTAATTCTTATAAACTCAAGGGAGTTTAAAAGTTGCCCACTTCATATAATGAAAAGATATGAATATTCTCTAGTGATATGAGAAAATGAAAGAAAAATGAATACATTTTTCACTAGAGAGAACGAAATACATCGCTACTTACCCACTCCGGTATTCTTGGCTGGAGAATTCCATGGACAGCGGAGCCTGGTGGGCTGCGGTCCATGGGGTCACAGAGTCGGACGCGACTGAGTGACTAACACTTTTCACTTTCATTACAGGAAGAACTCAAGGTGAGAAGAAAGCAGGCCAGATGGAGGAGTGAAGGCATACATGTAAGGTTGGACTAAGCAGCATACTTTAGTATGAGTCTGAACTATCCAAAACCTAGCATACCTAACAGTCAACGAACAGAGGAGGAATGAGGAGCTACAACGCCTGTTAACCTACAATATTCCTTCAGAAATTCTAAAAGAAAAGCGAAATACGTTTTAATAAGAAACTTCATTTGAGATGTTACAGAGTTTATGAACCCTCCAAGATTTTAACTATGAGTTAAAAAACAAGGTGATATTCAAGGCTTAAAACAACAGTTTGGGCAACGTAAAGAATTTGTCATTACCAAGAAAAATGGAAGAATACACATTATGGGAAAAGACTGTTGGGAAGTTTCCATATTTATTGTTTTACTTTTATGTATGTAGATTTAACTCCAGCTAGCAATGGACGTGAAAGTCACAGCAAATGAAACTATTTTGTTTCATCAAACTATATAAAACAAGCTATAAGTTCCTGATATGAGGGAAAACATTGAGCAAGTGAGCACCAACTTCAACCATGATTTTCTACAGTTGAACAGTTAACTACCAAAACAATTTAAACATTTAAAATATTTGACTTTGTGTATACTGAAAATGTGCAATCTTATTTTTTTTTACAGCATTTCCATTTAAAAGAACAATTTCCAAAGAGATAGCTGTATTTTTAGCTGCTTTGTATAATTATGTTTAACATGCGTTTCTAGGGAAAAAAATCCAAATCCATTTGGCTGATTTTTTCTATCTATCCTTTGAGACTCTAGATCACAACATTATGTCAGCTCTTGATTTTCCCTGAATGGTTTATCTCCTTTCTAGATTCCCTTAATAACTCAAGTCTTTTTCTTTCACTATCTTGGCAATTTCCAGGCTTCCCAAGGTAAAGCA
Source organism: Neotragus pygmaeus (assembly GCA_006410875.1). NCBI lineage: Eukaryota > Metazoa > Chordata > Mammalia > Artiodactyla > Bovidae > Neotragus > Neotragus pygmaeus. Next base: position 556,716 of record SJYV01047071.1, read on the forward strand.
GGTTATAATTAGACTAAGGAACGGTGTAGGCTGAATATGTTTCCCAATGCATATATTTGCCAAAAATAATTTTTGTACTGTCTGTTTTACATCCATTTAAAAACTCTTTACCCCATCATCAGTTCAAATAAAGTTTAATATCTGAATTTTTACCATAAACATTTCATCTTCCCAATTCTGATATTTAAAAACCTATTTTATGTAGATAAAAATTTGAATATACCTAATCCAGTTTTAAATAAAAGTGTTACCTGAGCTACTTCAAAATTCTTTTGCTTTAATATACAGTAAATAAGAATTAAACATAAGAAAAACATACATATTGAATTGAAATGCCCCAACTTAGAATGTTTACAAGGAAAATTATGCATATTTATTTAAAAAATCTGATAATGAAATCATAGAGTATATAGCTCTGCAACTTAATGTATTAGTCAGCAAGAATGTAAATACACTCTCTTTCTCCCTTTCTTTATCCTCTGGCACTTAAAAAAAGTACTTGTGAGTTATAAATACTTTTTCAAGAGCAGCTGTTTCAAATAAAATTTTAAAAATTATTGTAGAGTAGAAAACATGAACAAAGATTTTCACTATTTTTCTTTGGCTTCAGAAATAAAATTTATTTTCCTTTCCTTCTGAGATTTTAAAGACCTCTGTTTCCTTCCTAGTATACAAGAATTTTCCACATTTTTAAACACTAACCTGGAGAGAATGTGCTCATCTATACCGCACAAGCAAAGATCAGAAGCATACATACAAGTAGGGAGGATAGGAAGCAGGCAGTAATGAAATGGACTGTCTGCAAATACTTCAAGAGAATAAAACAAACTAAAAGTTGGCTTACTTTTTATTATCACCATGTACCAGTGATAGTGTCAAGAGACAGTACATTCTCTAGGATGAAAGGTTCCTACTAGCATGCTCCCCACCCCTAGTAACTCTCTCCTCTTCCCCACTTTTGTAAGCCATTGAAGGAGACTACAGGTCTTAGTCTCCTGGCTTATTTCTCATAAGATGTTCCCACCTCAGAAATTAACTGGTGAAAAAGCACTGCCTTATACTGTATCAATGGTTTTGGCCTTTAATTTTTTTTCATGCCCCAATCAATGTTTTGTGTGCCTTTATATCTAGTTGTTGGAAAAGCAAGGACAAATATAGGGCCACTAAAAGAACACAGATTATAAGAGAAAGTAAGAGATTTAAGTAAAGCATCAGGCTGCAGCTTTTTCAGACATTAATTAAAACTAAGTCACAGGTGAATGAAAAAAGTCCTGAGAATCAGGGTTGCATTTGGGAAATGTCATTATATTAATATTTAAAATTTAAGTAAAATTGTAATAAATGTATGTGAACTGAATTAAGTTAATTTCAAAGGGGAATGGTCAGTCAATACTCCAGATGGCATTTTTCTTATTCAGTTCTCAAACAGTCACCTGAAGATACTTTTGGGAGCAAAGTTGTAAGACTTCAAGATGACTTTCTATTTAGACTGAAAACATCAATAATGAGTATCCTACACCCTTTACAAAGCACTTCCTATAAAACACATTATCTTGTTTGAGCTCCAAACAATCCTGAGTCAGACACTAAAACTAGTGGGAGGTAGTACATACATCTGAGGACAGAATACTGGCCATCGCATAATATCCACCACATGGCAACTATGTGAACTGCTTTGTATCCTTGTTTCTCCGTATGAGAAATGGGGAGGATCGATGTCCCTACCTCATAGCTATTGTGGAATTATATGAGATAATACATCTAACTCTTTAATATAGTACCTGGTTTATGGTTAAGTGCTGAATAAACACTATTATTATTATCATCATTATTTTACAGGTGAATAGACAGACCAGGAGAGATTAAATTTAAAGTCACACGATTACTAAGTATCTAGGCTAGAAGCAGAATTCTAGATTGGATACATTCCTATGACCCTGTACTACCTACAGATACCTACTTTTAGCGTACGGAATACCCTTTGCACTATTTTTAAGAGTTTATTTTTTACAGCAAAAATGCCATTTGACTTTGACAAATTCAGTAATTTTATTAACATCATTTTCTTTTTAAAAACATACAATTAGGGTAGGAACTATAACCTAGAGCTATTAAAAAAATTGTCTTTTCTTTAAACCTCAGAAAAATGGAAATAAAGTTTTACTAGTTAGTAGGTAGGAGAAAGCCTGAAAGCTCTCTGGGTGCTGGGATATTTGTTTACTGCTAAATCTCAAGACTCTAGTAGGTGTACGAACAGTTGCTCAATGAATATTTAAACTGAAAAAGTCAACTTTAAAACATGTCCTTAACAGTAAGATTTACCTCACTACAACATGTTTTCCTTTTTAACTATATAACTAAAAAGTAGAGTATATGGTCACTGACCATAAAATAGGGGACTTTTATTAAAAGATTCAGAGTAAGAAATAAAAGACTAAATAAGGCCTTGAATAGCTTTATTGAAATCTGTATAAATAAACATGCACATTTCAAATGTAAACTCAAGTGAACTCAAGTGCAGACAAAATTTTAACCTCTGTCATGCAGGAGGTTAGTTTACATTAAAAAAAAAAAAAGAAAGAAAGAGAAAAAGGAAAGGAAAGGATAAAAAGGAAAAACCCAAAACAGCTTTAAAAATACCAGGATGAAAAACCAGCTTTAATATTAAGGTATAAAGCAAAGCCATGATCAACATACCTCATTTATCCTGGTTAAATGCATTTTTTCTTTCACGTTTAAATGCTAACATAAATAAATAATTTACCAAAATGTGCACTCACAGAGTGAACTTTTATTTACAATACACAATTTATAATCTATTGTATTTGATTAGTTCAAGTGAAGAACATTATACTTTTTGCTTTAATAATAGTGGGACACATAGCAATTTCTCAGGTAGTCGATATGTGAAACGTGCCCCAGCATTTATTTTCTATTAAAGGCAGTATTGTATGCCAATTGACAATACATTCTTTCAACTAGATCAAAGGGGAAAAAGCAGCAAATGAAAAATGTTTCAAATGTTCACACATATTTTTGGCATCCTGGATCCTTGAATGTTGTGAACTAAAATCAAATTCAAGGTCTGTATGTTTTATATACTGTATAGGTTCTGACTCTGGAACATGCAATGCCAATTCTCTTGTAACAAGTTCCCTTCTGAGAAAAGCTGTAAGGCTATGGTGAATTCCATCAGGAACATACGAAGAAAGTTAACAGACCTACCTTTAAAGCCAATTGTCCATTAGTAATTTAAAGGCCAGAAAAAAATTTCTCATCTAAGCTTGATGCAATCATTACTATGAATACAGAATACTATTAAATTTGTTTTTATATTACAACAGGAGAGCTAAAAGTTGCCAAATTATCAAAAAATGGGGTAAAAACAGACAGCCAAAATTTTAATTTTGCACCAACACCAGATTTAAAGATACGCATTTTAAAGTAAGTCGAAAAGAATTTGAATATCTAAGGAATAGATCCCAACAGCAGTGAAAAATACTTACATTTAACTGAAAAGTGACTTTCGATGAAGTGTGAAATCTAGAACCTGTTTCCACAGTAGTAGTAAGATGAACATAATATTCTGTTTTTTTATGATACTACAAAAGGAAATAACTTTTTCAAGACTGCTTCTTGTATCATGATTTTAGTTTTATAACAGGCCCACACTGATTACCAGGTAAAGATTTGAAAATTTGGTTTTCCAAGAATACTACTGCAGTATTTATGCCACATTGACACTGCAGCTCATTATCATAGTAGTATATGTGGCAGCCTAATGCACATGAACTAGATTATCCAAGAACTAAGTTCAGCCATAGATTTCTTGCAGTTATTATCTGAGCAAAATAAATGACCAACATCCACAAATTTAACATTTGTCATCAATTAACTCACATCCAAAAAATTAAAGAAACATAATTCATCAAAACAGCAGCAAACTTAAAAGGGATTTATTTGTGATTTCCTATATATATTTAGCTTGTAAATACAAGACTGTAAATGTATTAAGAGACAATTTCTGTTAAAGTTTTCATTGTGTTTCACTTCAAGTACTGCACAAGTTAAAATCTGATAAAGGATTTACATTCAGTGATCTGAAACTCCCCATCTCAGACTTTTGTTTAATGTGGTGGGTAACTTCATCATTTCAATAGATACCACCAGCAGGAAAGTCTCTCTTTTATGGCTTCTGGGACTTTCATTAGTTAGTGTGCATACAGTTCTCATTTTCTATATCATTGTCATTATCATTGCTATCTTCATCACTTTCTAATGGGATGCCTGTGGCAGCTGAAGCACCTTTAATTTCTCGGTCAAGGGGGAAAAAGCCAGTTCCACTGAAAGTGTCTTGTCTCTGGTAGAAGAGTACATATGCTGCTTTGGACTGTTAAAACAAACAAAGAATGTTAAAATGGTTATGATTCTCAAAGATCACATTAAATATAGAATGAAATTTTAGCTGATAACCAATTTTGGTGATAGGACATAAATCAAGAAAACCACACATGGTCAAATGGAGGTTACTAAAATTATTAACTATTAAAATTTATTAACTATATCAATAGTATGACTTCTATTTATAAAGGAAGAATGGTCACTGGATTTAACATTTATTCTAAGTTAGCTGGACAGATAAATCAACACAACCATTTCACAGATCCACCTTCTTACTCTAACATGAAACACAATTCTATGCCTTCTTTCCTCTTGTCTCTAAGGACAAGGCAAGTGTCTTTCTAATAGTAATAGCTTCATTCTGTATTTGTTCTAGATCCAACTTTTCTTCCCATCTTAAGGATACTGCTCCATCAATCATCATTGTGTATCTTTAATGAGTTCTTATCTCCAGACTTTTTTGGCATAAAAAATACTTAAGTCTTCTCCCATCATAAATTCCTCTCCATTCCTTTTCTAGCTGCCATATACCTCTTACTCTTCCTCGCAGCCAAGTTGGCGTCTATAGAAAATCTAATATTCATCATTTACTCTCATGCACACTTCTCAATTCAATGTGATTACTGCAACCACTGTAATAAAATGCCTTTCACCAGGCTCAAAAACCTCTTATAAACAAATTAAATGGGTGCCTTTTTTAGCCAATCTTTCGGTGGCATTTAATGCTTTACTCCTCCTCCTGCATTAAAGCATTTTTGGCTTCTGTTACACTACTTTTCCTGATGCTTTATCTCTACAGTTTCTTCTGATTTTCCTGTGGGCTCATTAAATCATGTTTTCAGTCCTCAGCTCACTGCTCTTCTTAGTATGTATCTTCCCATAGGTGACTCATTCAAACCTATGGTTTTAACAGCTACCTAAGACAGACAATTCAAATTCATAACTTAAGCCAGTTCTCACCCCTAAACTCTAGTCCAATTAGTCCAACTACCTAATGGAAATTTCCACAAAGCTATTATACAGGTATCAATTTCACAGCAAATTTTCTTACTTTCTATCTTAGTAAATGTCAAAGTAAGAGTCATCATCTCCCTCCTCCCTCTATATTTGCATGTAATCTTAATCAAATTCTAGTATTTCTATCCATTAAGGAGCTCACAAATCCATTCTCCCCTGTCTATATACTTACTACCACCGATTTAACTTTAGAAGCTCTTGTGGCTTAAATTTCAGGACAGCCTCCTTTCCTCTGGAGGCTGAATAATGGCCTTTGGGCTTCTTTACTGGGTGCCCTCCAATCTGTCTTCTAAAGTGTTCTCAAAACATGTTAAGATGGAAATTTAATAATATTCTTCTATTAGTTAACAACCACTCAATACTTCTTACAGACTTTAAGAAAAGATCAAAACAACGAAGAACTCATCTTTCATGATCTGAGTGCCAAGTTTAGCCCCAGTTTAATTTTTGCTCCACCTTCCTAATGAGTCTTTTGTTTCAGTAACACCAAATTATTTGCTGTTCCCTTTGCTAAGTGGTATATTCTGCCACACCGCCTTGCTTTCGTAGCTACTACTCTTTTTGCTAAGAATATCTTTGGTTTTGGTTCTTTTGTCTAATTTACCACTATTCGTATTGCAGACTCAGATCAAACACTCCTTTCTCTATGTAAACTTCCCTGCACTGGTTCTGTTTCCTTACACTCCAATCAGTTGAGACAGCTGCCTCAATCTATACAGTCAAGATATTTAACAGTAATTATCATATACAATTGTCAATTCATGTCTCTGTCATCTATAGATTGTAAGTTTCCTGACATTAGAGATAGCTGTCTTTTTAGGCTTCCCTGGTGGCTCAGATGGTAAAGAATCTGCCCATAATGCAGGAGACTCAGGTTCGAACCCTGGGTCAGGAAGATACCCTGGAGACTGGAATGGCTACTGCTACCCACTCCAATATTGTTGCTTGGGAAATCTCATGGACAGAGGAGCCTGGTGAGCTACAGGACTGAGTGATTAACACTTTCACTTTCAACCTTGTGTAGAATAGAGTGTTATATATAGAATGTATTCAAACACTTGTTGACTAAATGAAGAATCATTACCGTTTAAATGTAAGGTAACATCAGAATCACATACTGTATATAAACAAGATATTTGAAAGCAAAATTAGGGCAGTGTTGTCAAATAGACTTTGAAAGAGGATGTAGGCAACTTCAGCGTTTTGGTTGGGAGACTAAAGAAGAGAACAGAACTGAAAAATGAGGAATATGATATGAAATTAGAAGTATAAATATAAACCAAAAACGTAGTTAACTTAAGCATAAACACATTTTAAAAAATACTAAGACTTCAAAAGTCTCTTTTTATTTTTTGCTGTAGCTATAGGGAGATAAGCAATGGTATGTATGTATATAAATCATGTGTACAAACAGGTGATAAAGATATAAAACATCTATAAACAACTCAAAATAACTTCCTATCTATGTATACAATAACTGATTAAAACTATGCCAGTAACTGAGCTCAGAAGCTTATTAATTAATTAAACTGAACAATTTAAGTTGAAGACTTTTAAAGCATTATAAACTAAAACAAAACAAAAAGCTAGTCTCTGCCCTCAAGGAATATATAATTTAAACTGGGAAATAAAGTAAAGCAATCAGTGCTCCCCACATCAACAGAAAACCTCTGTATAGGAAAGATCATCACATGAGGAAATACTACATTTCTCATTCTTTGTAAATACTGTGATCAATAAGTAAAATTTATAAAGGCAAAATTTATAGAATAATAAATTGTTATCAAGCAAGCCTTAGTTTTCTTCTTAGAACATTATTAGTCACCTGTCATCTATTCATCAATCAATAGAGGCTACCCTGGTGGGTCAGCAATAAAGCATCCACCTGCAAAGCAGGAGACCATCTATAATGTAGGAGGTGTGAGTTTGATCCCTGGGTCAGGAAGACCCCTGGAGAAGGAAATGGCAACCCACTCCAGTATTCTTGCCTGGAAAATGAGGAGCCTGGCAGGCTACAGTCCACAGGGTCATAAGAGTTGGACACAATTTAATGACTAAACCAACACTGTCAATCAATATTTGATAATAAAAATGTGCCCTGATGGGGAACAAAACAAATGCCAATATTTTTGCTCCAGCTACGGCTGACAAGCTGATGCAACTGTGAGTAGATGTAACTTCCTAATTTTTCTACTATTCAGAAAACATCAGACAAATACACAGGGTTAATTCTGAAAATTTTGTAATTTGTTTTATCTATATCATTTTGAGAGTTTGAATACATAATTGTCATAAAGGATAAGACTTTTCCTTAAATATCTCAGGTATGGTAAGGCCCTTAAAAGTTTTTTATTTTTCTATTTTGGCATTCTGACTTTAGCCAATGTCTAGAATGTCTGAGCCTATTGTTCAGGGGAGAATTTAATATTTTCATTAAAAAAGTCCAGTTTTCATGTTGAACACTACCAGAAAAGTTTTCATGTTCAACTTATGCTTCTGCTACTGTACAAATTTAGAAGACCAATCTCTTCTTAGAGGACAATCTTACGTATCTTTAAATAAGAACGAGTCTCTCAACTATTAGAACTGCTGGAATATAGACTATAGTGCTCCATGGGCCCCTTTTATGGATTCCTTGATCTCCATAAAAGACACACTTACCACAATCTGGTCTTCAGATGCAGTTGAGACACTACTGTCATCAAAGTAGTACCATTTTCCATCATCTTTATTTTTTGCAAAAGCAGTATCTAATGAAAAAAATACAATCACTTCTATCACTTAAATGATCTGTGGTTTTTTTGGGCAGGAACCCTCATGACTTTAAAATTGTCTGTATAAGGAATACCTATTAAAATTACATGATAATCATCTCCGTTAGGCCAATCTATCGTTTTTTCAANCTGTGGTGTTGGAGAAGACTCTTGAGAGTCCCTTTGACTGCAAGGAGATCCAACCAGTCCATCCTAAAGGACATCAGTCCTGGGTGTTCATTGGAAGGACTGATGTTGAAGCTGAAACATCAATATTTTGGCCACCAATACAAAGAGCTGACTCATCTGAAAAGACCCCAATGCTGAGAAAGATTGAAGGCGGGAGGAGAAGGGGACGAGAGAGGATGAGATGGATGGATAGCATCACTGACTCAATGGACATGAGTTTGGGTAAACTCCGGGAGTTGGTTTTGGACACTGAGGCCTGGCGTGCTACAGTTCATGGGGTCGCAAAGAGTCGGACACGACTGAGCGACTGAACTGAAACTGAAACTAAGAGCAATTAAAAAAAATTACAATATCATTTCAGACATGAATTAAATTTTATTTAATCGTAAACAAAACCAGCTAACCAAATCCAACTGAGTATATTAAAAAAATATTTAATGAATAGGATTTACCCCCGAATGCCATGATGGTTCTTCAGAAAAACCTATCAACTGGAGAGCACAGTTGAGACATTGGTATAATCACCCTGGAGTGCTGATTCACAGTACTTTACTCCAACCCAGCAATCTTACATCTGGGTATGTAGCTCAAAGAAATTCTCACATAGGAGACTAAAAACAATGATGTTTATTGTTCTTGAGGAGGCAGAAAGTTAAAGTTAATCTGGATGTCCACCATGAAGTGAAAAGAGAGAAAGAATATGGTAGATCTAAGTCATGAGTGGTTAGAAGCAATGGATTAAATTGATACAAAGTAATATGCAGAAGTCTTAAGTGTCAAGAGAGAAAAGTAAACTCTACAGCAGAGTAACAAACATAAATTAACAATGATGTGTGATTTGTGAGAGCACATACAACAAACATGTTAGAAACAGAAGGAGGAGGAGAAGGCGAAGGACAGGAGCCCTGAATGGACCAGTGATTTTGCTCTTAACTGAGGAGTATGATTAACTCAATCTTCTTCTCTTAATGTTAAAAAAAGAAAAAGAGGTTCAAAAGCTGATTCATTCATTAATCAATATCTACTGATGCAGACACAATATCTACTGTGTAAGACACATCTCACATTTTTCTTTTAAGTAATAAATATTTTAAGGAAAAAAGTCTGGCGTTATTAAACATCAAGACTTTAGTAAAAAGGTAAATTATCAACTTACAGTGTCCTCCTCCCATTCCTCCATAGTGGTTGGAAACAGCAATCAAATTATAGCGGCAAGGACCTGCATTTGGATTAATTAGGAATTCTGACATATCCAAATCACTGTTTAAAAAAGAGATCAAGTTAATTTTATGTTTCCCCTAAATGTAATGAAATTCTACTCTTCAGTCAGTGTTCTTTGACTCCCATTTAAATATACTCCTATAAACACACACACACACACACACACACACACACACACACACATCTCACTAAAGAAATTACTAAGAGCCAAATAACTATAAAATTATATAAATATCCTTGAGATTTGAGTGTTTCCGCAAAAATTTTGTTAGGGAATGAGAATTTAAAAATTCTCCCCTGATTGTTTGTTTTCAAATTCGTATTTTCATGCTAATACATTTCTGAGTATAAGAGGAAATATAGACATCACCATTTATCATGTGGGTTCTTTTTTAAAGTCATTTTCAGAAATTATTTATTTAAGGAAGAATAAAGGGATAGTGAAAAAAAACTTTCTTAGAAATTTTATCCTAATTTGAATATAAAATTTATTTAAATATAACCCAATATCTAGTCTATGTTTTCCAGGTTTTGATGACCTATGCATCCTAAATGGGTAACATTCTCTGAAATGCAACCAGCTGTTTATAATTTATCACACACAAAACTGGAATATGACCATTTTACAGTTTATCTTTTTTTCTGGTTATTCTTTTTGTATTTGTATAATTAAAAAGCAATAATGATTCTAAATTTCAAATAGATCTCTAATAGATTTAGCTTATCCTTACTTTTGTTTGTTCTTTTACTCATGTTTTCAAAATGCTGTATTCTTGAAAAGTTTGATGGCTCATAATTTTGTTTTGTTAAAGAGAAAATAAGCATTTTTATTCTATAATTGCAAAACATTTTCAATTTTAAATTTATAAACATGGATTAGAATAAGCAATCCAGAGAATGTTTTCAGTACATCATCTATTTCCTTCTAGTCACCTCTGCACACATATACAACACGTGCCTTCAGTATTTGTTTACTTACAAACTGTAGTAAGTAAATTTGGTATACCAATATTATGAAATATGAAAGAATACTGCCAATTTTTTTTCAGGAAAAGGGGAGAGCAGCATGGTCTTTTTATAAAATAGGGTGTAATGAAGTCCTTCTTGGACTCTATGAATGAAGATACATTATTCCCTTTTTGTCTATCTGAATTCTCAATGGTTTTTTAATGAAAGAATAAAAAAAGACTACTGATATGCTGCATGTAGACTTCTTTACATATTTTTACACATAGGATGACTTACTACAGACACTGAAATAAGAAAACCAAAAGATGACAATAGGAACGACTTACTACTCTACTGCATCATCTGCCTTCTAAACAATTCCACTATTCAGTTTTCACATTAGCCTTTCTAAAAATGCATTTAGGAAGAATGGAGGATTAATGATGAAAACAAAATCACTAAGATCCCATGAAGTATCTTAGATTTACAAACAGGGCCAGTGAACTCAAAAGATAATGTAACATAAAATGAGTTTTTTTTTTTTTTTAATGTATTTTCTCTTTGTCCTTTGAAAGATCTCTTAAGAAAAGGAATAAAAATTGTTACTAATCCATATGAATTGCTAGAACAACCCCAAAAATACACTCGAAAACTGAGACTGGATCTAAAACAAAACAAATCAACAAATTTAACACAGTAGAAACAGTCACAGATACAGAGAACAATCTTGTGGTTGCCAAAGGGGAAGATGGGTGGGGGGATGGGTAAAATAGGTGAAAAGGATTTAGATATACAATAAGTCAAAAGGACTTTTAATGTACAGCACAGAAAGTACAGCTAATATTATAACTTTGTATGCTGTGTAATGTATAAAAATATCAAATCACTATACCATACACCTGAAAACACATAATATTTAAAGTCAACTATGTGTAAAAATAAACAAAAAAACACCTATAATTTCGGAGTGATGTTAAAAGAAGTTAGAGGTGCCCAAGGTTTATTAAGCTCAATCAGAACTTACTTGATAGGAAAATCAACTAAGGTATCCAACTTGTCTCTCATGTATCGACTATAAGAAAATCGCTTGAGATGTACCACAAGTACTGGAGGCAGAGACCATAAATCCAATTTCTTTGTGGCTTGCTGATGTTCTTTACAATTGGGACAATACCTAAATATATAGAGAAATATTTAAAGCTTATTAGAGATAACGTCAGAGGTAGTATCAGGTAATGCCTAATATGTAACAGACTGACAGGAACTTGTTATATTTAATCAATACATTTTTCAAATAGATTTAACTATTGAAAATGAGTATGTAAATAAGTATTCAAAAAAATAACAAGGGGTAGATTATTTACATTTTAGTAAGCTAAAAAAACATGGATGTAGCAAAACTGTGCTGAAATAAAATATTAGAAAAATCTTGAGACTTTCTGGACTCAAATTAGTAACAACACAAAACATATTGTGATTTTCCTAAAAAAGCTTCTGTTGGAATACCTCCACAGCTAAAAGTTCCTGGAAAAACGTAACTAAAATGAATTATTCATAGTAAAATGGCTATTATGGAAAATATACTAAAACAAGATTAAAACTTAACATTATAACACTTTTAAAGACATTTTCATTCTTCTTAATATATTATGAGCATATAAACAAACGCTTATTGTTTAAAATATCAAAGGGAATTTAACTATTACTTTTTCAATTTGATGTAGCACATACCTCAGTATATATCCTTAAAAAAGAATTGGAAACAATTATTTAATTTTGTCTCTTACCAAGGATCTTCAGCACCTAGCTTTTCTTTTGTTGTAAAAAGCTCAATGCAATCTTTTAATTTCACAAAAGGTTTTTTAGGAGGTTTGTATTCCACACTTTCATGTTTTTCAAAATCCTAAAGAGAAGTATTTCTTGAGTTAAGAAAACAAATGAAACAAAACTCATTTTAGTGATATCATATTACTGTGAAGAGTCATGAAAAACTCCTAAATGTTCTCAAATAAATCAAAAGCTTATTTCAGCTGAGATTTACAGTATTTCTAACATTTTCTGTATACATACCTATATGGACAATCAGAAAGTTTAAATAGCAGGTTCAAAGAAGATGAATCTTTTCTCTTTTAACATATAACCATTTTTTAAATTGCAAAATAAACATATTTGGTAGAAGAAAAAAAGTGTAACCAAACAGTGTGATCAATATGGAAGAGAGAAAGAAGGAATGATCGATAACTTACCTCAGCAGCATTTTCATCAAAATATCTTTTTTTCAAATCAGGATCCCAATCCAAAGCAAGGAAAGACCTTTCTAAGGTGGAAAACATATTTTTTTTCTTTAAGATTTAATATGCTGTACTGAGTTAATATATTTTAAGATATAAAATAATACATTTTAAGATATACAGCAGAATAGAGAGATTGCTGTACAAGGTGATCAGGGTAATCTGCTGTTTACAAGCCATTAAAATATTTTTAAAAAGATACAAAACTTAAGCACAAGACCAATCTTCATTTAAGAAACACTGACATGTTTTGGTATACTTAGAAATGAAGGTTTTTCATTTAAACATGTAGATAGATAAGTAAATGTTACTTCTCAGGACAGTGTTAAATTTCAAGGTTTCACCTCAAAAAAAACCCAAAAAAACCCACCCCAACACACTTTGGTCAAGTTTAGTGTTTAAGTCATTTCCCACAAATACTTACCATCTAACCTAAGCTGCCTATCATCAAATCTTATATGCCTGGTATCATCTTTGATGTAGTTGATATCAGTATTGCCTAAGTTGTTGAACTGGAATGTAAACAATCGCTTTTTGTGTCCCGTGAGTTGACCTCTGCAAGTCTCTTCAGTACATAATCCATTTTCAGAATCATTATCTCCTCCAACTGAATCTTCAGACTGACTGTTCTCATTCTCGGAGGGCAGTTCTTGATCCTGGCTGGATTCATCATCTGGCTCATCTGTTTCCATTTCACCTAATATTAGATATTAGAAATCTTTATACAAATCCAATACTACATTATTAATACTTATTGATATGAACATTTCCCCCCCAGGCCTGCAGATATTGTTCAGTTCCTTAATCCTCATCCTCTTGATTGCCCTCTGCAACAATAACCCAAGAGAAAATTTTACAATATAATACATAAATCTTACTTGGTGAGCCTTCTTCATGGATGCCATTTGGGCCATTCCCATTAATATTTTGGTCCTTACAGCAGTGTAGGGATCCTTCAGTGTCTTCGGTGTCAGTAGATATTTTGACATATCGGCTGAAATAAAATCAGAAGTCAAATGGGTTCAGTTCTCCTAAGGTAAAAACTTAGAAAAGTTTTCCATTCTTTCAATAAAACAAAACTTTAAATTATTTTATAAAGATCCTCATTTAGATGATATATATATAGTACGGCTAAGATCACTTAGAGATTGTAATGTGATCTTTATGTATGGGTTATGGGACTATACTGATTAAAACAGGTATGCAAGTAAGAATACTACGTATATCAGTTATAATAGATAAGAGAAAGGGAGTAAATGGCATTCTTGATTACTCTAATTCAAACCAAGGTTCAATTCAAAAAGATGTTGCCTTACAAAAGAAAGAACCATAAAAGCTTATCTTTTTAAATAAAACTATTATTATGAGTTCTTATTATCAGTTCGAGCACTGTGTATGAAGAAATGAAGCATAAGACATTTGTTATGATTTCAAAGTGCATACATGATAAACTATTTTCTTCCAACTATAAACTTTTGGTGTAAAACAACTATGAGGATTTATGCTTCCTGTATTTGAAATTATCTCAGTGAAGTGTTTCACATGATCAAGAAACTGGATTAGCCTATAATTTGATTTCTTACACTGCTACCTGTCTAAACAAAGATAATATAGATGGCTAATTATATTCTGATAGTACCTTGCATGTTTGCTTTTATTAGCTATTTAATATTTTATTTTGTTAATGTAAAACTGTTTGGCACTTACCACATTCTCACAAGCAAAAGATTATAGAGTTTATCTTCAGTATTGTTTCGTGGAACAGCCATAAGAAAAGGCTGACCAAAAAGTGAAGAACCAGTATGGTGGGTATAACTTGAGTGTCTAAATTTTTCTCTCAGGCAAACAGGAATAATCACATGCTCTGTATCTTCTGTCCTATTTATGTTAATCTCAAACCTGCAAGGATAAAACTGACTGTAAACTTTGGAAATTTTATATTTCCTTTCAATTTTTTCTCAAGAAATATTTGTGCAATGAATTTCATACTTACACATAAATATCATCACGTTCCATAATACTACTAAGATTTTCATCCATTGCAAATATTCTGTGAAATCTATGATTGTATATATCAGTAACTATCATCTAAAAGGAAATAAATTTCTATTAAGCAGGGTTTACAACAGTGAAAAAACTAAATTCCAACTTACATACCTTAAACCCAGAAACATCCTACCTTATCTGCAGGTACTCCTGACAAGAGAGACAATGCTGTACAAAGATCAAGTATGTTTCCAATTTTAGGGACAACCACTTTATACTAAAAAACAAAAAAGAAAATTGCAGTGACTTTATTACTTTGGAAAAAATACTCACTAGTTAAGACTAACCTGGTTGCTTCCTTACATTCACTTGGCATTTGGCTCACAGTGTCTGTCTCCAATCTTGCCATTGTCCTGGGTGACAAAGTCCACGTGGACAGTTTATCTTAGCCTTATTATTCCTTCACTGCTCAATTCAAAGGCCTCCACTTGCATTTAACCATGGTTCACGTTTCAGAACTTGCCACCTCCTTTTCCACCTCTGATATCTTAAACTCTTAACTATCTAGACACTATTTACTTTTCCTGGAAATCCATTCTTTCCTATTCTTGGCTTGCATTGAGATATCTAGCCCTTTTAACTCTTTTTTTTCCATTGGCTCCTTAATATCTCCATGCCCTTCCATCCCCGTGATTCATCCCTTCAACCATTCCATTGCAAAAACTTTAACTACTTTATTATTCAGCTATTCAGTTTTATTCTTGCTATACTTTCTTAGAGTTGTTTAGATATGCTGGAATAAATTGCCCAACTTTATAGACTGGTGTACTACAAACTCACAGTGTCCAATCTCAATGGATCCTTCAAAACTAGCCAGAAATTCTTCCGTGTCTCCTTTATTTGCTTCTTCTTATATTTCTCTCAATAACTATTTAAAATCGTCATCATTTCTTAGGCTTCCTATTTCACCACTACTCCTCTCACTATCCATGGAATACCTATTTGAGTGAGAAAACAGCCTAGGTGATAGGAAAATCTCCAACTTACTGTTTCCCCTGTAAAGTGAAAGTGAAGTCGCTTAGTCGTGACCGACTCTTTGCAATCCCGTGGACTGTAGCCCACCAGGCTCCTCTGTCCATGGGATTCTTCAGGCCTGCCAGGCTCCTCTGTCCATAGGATTCTCCAGGCAAGAATACTGGAGCGGGTTGCCATTTCCTTCTCCAGGGGACCTTCCCAACCCAGGGATCAAACCAAGGTCTCCCACACTGCAGGCAGACGCTTTAACCTCTGAGCCACCAGGAAGCCCCCTGTAAACTTGAGTCTAAAATGTCCTTTTCTCTGTCTCTTTTGATACAAGGAAAGGGAATCAGGTGGTACTCTTCCCATTCTAAAAGTGCCTTAAAAAGATGGAAGCAATAAAAAAAAATGCTTTGCAGTTTAAAACAAACAAAAAGACTAACCCTGGCATCTATATTTTCTCTTCTGACTCCTCTAGAACATAAACTTAGCAATTATCCTTTATTTCATTTTATCTTGGTGGCTCAGACAGTAAAGAATCCACCTGAAATGCAGGAGACCCAGGTTCTATCCCTGGGATGGGAAGATCTCTTGGAGAAGGGAATGGCTACCCACACCAGTATTCTTGCCTGGAGAATTCCATGGAAAGAGGAGCCTGGTGGGCTACAGTCCATAGGGCTGTGAAGAGTTGGACACAACTGAACAACCAACACTTTCACTTATAAAATCAGAAATGTCTCAAAAAACAAATTGATCTCTCATTGCTTTTTAATAATTCTCCATTAATTTTCTCCCTTTCTGCTTTATAAATAGCCTTGTTAAAAATAATGTCTACACTCTTGTAACTTATCTCCCATTCACTTATTAAACCACTCCTGGCTTTTGTCTCACCTCTTTAACCTGTGATCAAGGCGACCATTTAACCAAGTCTTTATCAGCCTTTATTTTATTATCTCTCTGTAGCAAGACTACTGACCACTGCCTCCTTCAAAATCTTCCTTTCCCTATAACACAACTACATCTTGTTCTTTTCTAATGCCTTGGTCAAATATATATTTTTAAAATTTATTTTTACTTTATTTTACAATACTGTATTGGTTTTGCCATACATTGACATGAATCTGCCATGGGTGTATACAAGCTCCCAATCCTGAATCCCTCTCCCACCTCCCACCCCATATCATCTCTCTGGATCATCCCCATGCACCAGCTCCATCGAACACAGACTGGCGATTTACCTGATGGTATACATGTTTCAATGCCATTCTCCCAAATCATCCCACCCTCTCCTTCTCCCTCAGAGTCCAAAAGTCCGTTCTATACATCTGTGTCTCTTTTGCTGTCTCGAATACAGGGTTATCATCAAATCTTCTTGAGGAAAGAACTAACCCTCTAGTGTAATCCTTCAGGCTTTTATCTTTAGCCTTGATTCTATATGCTCTCCTTAGATTAGGTGACAACATATCCCAGTTTGCTTTGGCCAGTCCTGGGTTAACCTGATGTCTTGGTATAATTATTAATACAGCCCTTTTCATTTTTCAAACTGTTCTGGTTTAGATGATCAATTAAGTGATCTCATTCTTCTACATTCCCTACCATCTTCATAGAGCTCACCACCCAATTTATCTCACAAGCACAGACCTCTCTCCTCTAGTCTACCTACACACATAAAGTCAATGCTTATTGATACTTCTCCCAAATTTTCCTCACGATTCTCAATTTGTCCAATACTTACACACAGATTTAAGTCATGTTAAATCAACATATCCAATACTAAACTAAGCCTCTTAAAACTTTCTTCCTATATCTTCCAGTAAAACAAATAGTACCATTCTCCTCAGTTTTCCAATCCCATAAACTTGAATATCTTAATATATTTTCAATTCCTATGTTCAATTGGCTCTTCTACCTGCCTGCCATCCTGATACTTAGCTTAAGAGTCCAATTCCTTGTCATCTGTCATCTCATCACTACAAAAAAACCTTTTACTTAGTACATCTGATTAAGCCTCTCCAATCCAATCTTTGCCCAAGTCAGTGTTCTTTCTCAAACACAAATCTGACCATACAATCTCTTTACTTAATAAGCTTTAACAGCTCCTTTAGTCTTTAGGATGAAGTCCAAGCTTCTTGTGATAGCGCATCAAGCTTCTTCGTGATCTAGTTTCTGTTTGCCATATTATCTACCTGTCGTTTCCAGAGGTGGGCCATGTTCTCTTTTGCCTCAGCCCTTTCTTTGTATGTGTCACTCTCTTGGTATTTATTCCCAATTTTCATGTGCTTAAATCCTAATCATCCTTCAGGATTCAGCACAGGCATCACCGCCAGTTTGGGTAGGTTATTCCTTCTGTATACTCCTCAAGCACCCTGTCAGAGAACTCTTCACACTGTATGACAAACTTCTTGAGAACAAGGACAAGGAATACCTTTGTACATCCAGCACCTTGCATAGTATGTGAGTTCAATACATAATACTTATTCAATGCAATTACTAATGAACTTCTTAATTTAAATCAACTTCAGTGATGGGAAAACTCATCAGATGGGCTAACCAAGCTAATTCCTTTTTCTCTAGAGCCTGTGTTCCCACTCTCTATCTCCCTGCCCTGTAAGGATGCATTTGAGGAGGCATCTATCTGTAAGTGAGGAAGAGAGTCAGCATTAGAAACCACCAAGCTGGTTCTCTATCCTTCCATTTCCGGCCTCCAACTGTGGGAAAATAAATTTCTGTTATGTCACTCAGTCTGCGGTATTTCATTATGGTGGCCTGAACAGACTAATATAACTAATACACTCTAATAAACTGCATTTCTGGCTGGAACCTACACTAGGATTTTAGTAAACAATTTTTTAAAAGATGAACTATGTTTACTTTGTTTACCAGAGCTTTACACTCAGAAAGTACCCAATACATATTTGAATGAATAAAATTTTTGAACACTTCTAAGTCATGAGGATTGGGAATAAAAAGATTTCCAAAGTTCCTTTCTTCAAAGAATTCACAGTCTAGAGGACAAAATTTAAAATAAAGCAACGGTCATAAAAAAATTTGGTAACTGTTATAATAGGGGAACAGAAGGTAGAAAAGGAAGGAAATACTGTTATTAGGGTAGGTCAAATGTCAGAAAAGGATTAACTGATTAAGAAAGGGAAAATACATAGTGCTTTGCTTCATAAAATGTAAAATAACACAATTATAACACTAGGCAATGGAATCAGGCAGACAATTGATATTAAAGTCTACCACAGGGCTCTTGTATAGAATAAAGTTCTTCTATTCTTGTGTAGACTAACCAAACTGTTAAAAGATTAGAACATAACTGAAGCAAGTATTTTTACCCTAACTAAATTTCCACTTCTCTTGCAAGCTCTTAAAATGCTTAAATATTACAAGTATTTTAAATATACCATTATCTTATCATATCAGGAATCAAAATGTACAGCAAATATTAATTAGTTTCACTTTCAATAGCCAGTAGGAAAAAAATTACAATGAAGATTAAAGAAGGTTCCAGTTGGAAAACTGGGTAAATACTACTATATTATTAACCTTTGTAAGCTAATATTCCTAACAATATTATAAAATCAAACTACCTCTCATATTTCTTTGATAAGAAAATGCCTTTGAGAATTTTTTTTTTAACATGACGAGTTACACTAATTTTCAAAGTATTCGAATAGTGTATAAAAATCTCTTATGCAAAAAAGTATTACTGAATTGTACTTAAGGTATAAGGACTCAGAACTAACAAATGCCAAGAAAAGAATCATTACTTGCCTGCATAGGTTTGGTAAGTGGATCCATTCTAACTAAATAAACTTCCAAGGTACGTTCCTTCTTCATGGGCAATGGAAGTGTCAAGTAACAGAAAGGATCAAATGTTACTGAAATCTTAGCACATTCCGGACAAACTAAAGTTGACTTAAAAAGGCCATGAAATATATCTACTATGATAGAATCATTTCTTTTTAAATGGTTTTCCCAGGCTTCTTCAGCAACTACCTATAAGGAAAACAGACACATATCACACAGAGGTATCACATTATTGTAACAATGTGACAATAATATGGTTAAATTTACCTTATCTGGTCTTCCATCAGCATCTTTTAATTGTATATATGGTTTTTTCCTAATTCTATTCAAATCCTCATGTAGTCCATCTAATAGGAAAGCTAATAGTTCTTGACAGTCCTGCTGCTGGTATCCAGAGAACTGAGGTGCAAAACGTCCTACCTGTGTCTGTAAGAGAAGCAAAACTATAAAATCAGTTCTAGGGATTTAAAAAAATATATAGTCGATAATCCATATCTGTGAATTCATCTACTTTCTAAAATTTATTTGTAATCCTGAAATCAACCTGTGGCACTTTTGAAGTAATTTGAAGATACGATAATTACATATGGATAAATACACATAAATAATTACATATCTAAAAATATTTTAATAATGGTAACTAATCTGTAAAATAGAAAAGAAACGTTGACCTGAGAAAAGAACAATGAAAAAATGTTGCAGTTTTGTACAAAGAATTGGGAAACACTAAAGACTTGCTATTGGTGGAAGCAATTCCATGAACAGAGAGGAAGCCTGGTGGGCTACAGTTCATGGGGTTGCAAAGTGTCGAATATGACTGAGCTCACACACACACACAGACCTAAAATTCAGTAACATTTCTGGGTCACTTGAAAACCACAGTGCTCTCATTCAGCTTCTGTGTTTAAAGAGGATAAATCTCATAGAGACAAAAGGAATATTCATGCTCATATATAATTTCTCTAGTCATTGCAGTGCTAAGTATTTTTTTGATGAGACTGAAAAGAAATGTAAAAGAAAAAAGTCAGGTAGCAAGGACCTATTTACAATGTAATTTTAAATGATGACATCTTGTAAAATGAAAATAACTGGAATTATGTATAATGGCTGAGGAATGATTTGTCTAAACCAGTTGGTCCAAAGTTTGGAAAGTTAAGGAACAAATGCAGGAGCTTTTCTGCTTTGTTGCTATTTATTTTTAAAGAACTAGCATACAATTAATAAAACGTTGCCCAGTTGATTTCCTATAAGAATATCATTTAAGTTGTATAAAAAGTGATTGAAAACTGCTGGGAAGAGCTCCTGAAGGAGGAAATGGCAACCCAATCCAGTATTCTTGCCTGGAGAATCCCATGGAGAGAGGAGCCTGGTGGGCTACAGTCCACGGGGTCGACAAGATTCACACATGACTTAGTGACTAAACTATCACCATCACCATATTCAACATTTAGTGTTTGCTTTGCAGACTAATTTCAGTAATGTTTCAAACTTATGACTCTCAAAATTAAGAGTTCTTAGAGCTTAATGACATGCCAAATTTAGTCTTTACATTTTTATATTTATGTAGGTTTCTTAGAGATATGCTGTATTCTGAAACAATTGCAAGTGCTCACTGCCATCTGTCTGTTGTCATTTTGAACCATGCCTGCATTTCTCAACTTTTATTTATTTCCTTTGATATCTCCCAGAACTCTTTTTGGATATTTTAAACTAATTATCTATTCTGTACCCCATCCTGAAAATTTAATACTTCATTTGCTGCATATCTATTTATATGCTGAGTCCCTCTGGAGGGCCACAAACCATTGTAATAGCAATGATTCTTTGCTCTTTCCCAAAGACTTCTGTCCTCCTGGGGGTGAAAAGGCCTTGATGAAATGTATTTGAGATACTAACCTTAAAGGCTCTTGGTGTGACATAGCTGAACTTTCCAGACCACATTTGCTTGATCAATTCTGCATAAGATTTAGCTATTTCACCTCTCATTCCTAAGGGATTGTCAAAATTCAGTTCTTCTTGATACTTATCATTCAGGAAATATTCAGTAAGTGGAGGTGTATTGCTCAAACACTGCAAAAAATAAAATATATTTTCAAGTAAAAGAAACCATACATATTAAACATTAAAATGCAGAAACAAAGTAATTATATATATAGAAAAATTAACATTGACGGCCTCTTGCACTAATAAGTAACTGATCAAATAAACATTCAAATGATGTACTCAACTATTCATTTCCCAAATTTCAAGTCAATTATTTATAGTAAACAAAAATGCTAATATTTGTTGCTGCAAAACCTACATTAACTTTAACCACAGCAAACTACTGGTTAACTGGGAGAAAAGTTCAGTTTTTCTTCCTGGCAGAAATTATGGATTGTCTAGCCATCCCAGGCATTTGCCAATTAGCCTGCTGCTACTGCTGCTAAGTCGCTTCAGTCATGTCCGACTCTGTGCGACCCTATAAATGGTAGCCCACGAGGCTTCCCTGTCCCTGGGATTCTCCAGGCAAGAACACTGGAGTGGGTTGCCATTTCCTTCTCCAATGCACGAAAGTGAGAAGTGAAAGTGAAGTCGCTCATCCATGTCTGACTCTTAGAGACTCCATGGACTGCAGCCCACCAGGTTCCTCCGTCCATGGGATTTTCCAGGCAAGAGTACTGGAGTGGGGTGCCATTGCCTTCTCTGCAATTAGCCTGAGTAGGAGCTAAAAACTGAGATGGAGCACAAGCAAGAAATGAACTTTAAAGAGATATTTACTGCTTCCATTGTCAATTCATCATCATGAAAGAGCAGCCTTCTAAGTTTTCCTTTTGGGTCAATCATTTTCTAGAAGGGACAATACAGATCAGCTGAGTCTGAGAAACCAAACTTCTATTATGTGAACTCTGGCCAATAGTATTCTTACTTCTTCCAGCTCTTATTTAATAATACAACAACCCAATTTTACTTTATGGCATGATTAAAAATAATGAATAAGTTAATTCTCCAGCTCTGTTCCATTTTGAATAATTTAGAATCTAAAATAAAATAGACAGTGGAAGAACAGTTTTCTCACAATATTTTATCTCAAGCTAAAATAATTTTAAGTTGATAATGCTATATACTGTGACTTCATTTTGAACCCAATATTACTTTATCAAATAGATGTCTAGAACCACTAAGCAGAATATGTAAAGACTGACACAGACATAGAGTCATAGAGGTAACTTTTTGGCTGCAGGAAGATATTTGTTTTGGAGTACAGTGACAAAATGCTTTAAGTGAAGCTAGCTCTTTGCATGTAAAGTAGTAGAAACCCATTCATAAGAGAGTTCAGAATTTATATTAATGGAAATGAAAGTTTTTCACAGCTTGCTTACCACTCATAAGAACTAAGTTGAACAGTCTTGCTAACTTAATGAAAAATTAAGCCTGCTGAGTTTACGCTGATAACCTGGATGTTATAAACTATATGTCATTTACTGTTTGGCTAAAACTTAGGCACATTTAATCTTAAAAATAAATCATGATGTAATATTTTGTGTTTTCAATTAAAAATCAATTTCTGTGTACTCATGTAACCATGATACCTAATTTGGAATTCTCTGTCTGATAAAAATAATACTGTTCAAATTGGTAGCCTGGCCCCAACCTCAAGATAAGAGGGAGAACTCTTTATAATATGGAACTTGTTATTATACTATTTTAGACAGTGAAAACAGTATAAACAGTCAAAAAATGTTTGAGGTGGGCTACATAGGCTATTATTTACATGTTATTTTCAACAGCAAAAAATTTTATGTAGAAAAGAGGCAGGCGACAGTGTAAGATGTAATTAGGGAAGGATTTTTTTTTTCCTGTACTTTTGCTCGTAACTCCTTTTACATCTCAAACTTTCCTAATCTTACAGGTTTTCTCAGTTTCATTTTCTTTTTATAATATATATTGGTTTTAAACCCAGCTTGGAGGTAGGGGCCAGCAACCTAGAATACACCATGACTACACAAGGCATAAATGCCATCACTCAGTAGTATCATCTGATTTAGTACAAACGGGACCAAAACTAGACTGTCAATGAAGCAAAGTGGAAATAAAATAGCATTTACAACAATTATGAATTAGTTTTCAAATCCTTATATTTGATCAGCTCAGGGTTATACTAAGGATGTATAATATTCTACTATTGTGTGCAACAATTACATAAAGAAGCTAATGTTTTACCAAACACTTCAAAGAATCAAGTTGTACAAACATGAATAATTCCTACAGTTTGCTTTTACTTATTCATAGTTTTCCTTATCTTGCAAAGAGCTTCCAACTATAATTGAAAAATGTTTAGTTTTCCATCCATAGTGATCTAAAATTTGTCACTGAAATTTAAGACTTGATTATGTCACTTCCTTGCTATAAATCCTTTAATAGCAATTTCAGATTAAAATTTCAAATTCAAAAAGACAGCACCTATTAAAAACTCCCTGGTCCCTTTTTGACTTTCATTTAATCTACCATCTGTTTTGTAACAGGTCTCTACTTGGATTTTTAAAGAGAACAGTGCTTATTTTCATAGTGACTCATGCCAGTTTGAAACTGATTATAATTAACTGATAACAAAATAAACAACAAAACACAATGGTTCAGTAAATAATTGCCTGTATTTCCTGTCAAGATATTATAACCAAAACATTTATTAAAATTTTTTTTACATTTTTTTTAAAATTAGAGGATAACTACTTTACAACATTGTGTTAGTTTCTGCCATACATGAATCAGCCATAGGTACATAACCTATGTATCCTGAGATAAACCTTATTTTAAAATGTGAACTATTAAGCCCTGAATAGTCCCCCCAAAGCATCTTATTTGTTAAAGGTAATGTTTTCAGGAACTCACGACCTTAGTTTTTCTAAAAAGTTGTACAAATACATACAAATACCAATATTCAATTGTTCTAATACACAGTCTATAATATTTTAAAAACTAAACTGATATCAGACTTTTCTTCCACCTCTTGAAAATACCGTACTTTTCTCCCTCACTTTGAAAATAATGGAGTCATTATATTCTTGAAATAATACAAAAACCAGTTATACATTTAAAGTTCTCTTTGGGTATCAATTTCAAGGTACAATTGGAATAGCGCTCAAACAACTAAAATATTTTCATGTTCCAGGTGATATCAGTATTCAATGCCATCACTCTGGCAGAAGAAAAGAAGCCTGTTTCTTAAATCTGCTCATAATACAATTGATTTGTAATTTAGGTAACTTATTACTCAATCTTTTATCATGAGGCTTTCTCATAAACATGAACACCTTTGACAATTACTAGAAAATCTGTAATTGGACGGGCTTCCATTAAGTACAATATTTTAAAGAATAAATTTCATTAGTACAGTAATAAAAACTAGAACCAGAGCTCTGAAGCATATCTCTCAAAGATTCTTCTAATATAAAAAACACTACTTTCCTATCTGTTTGGCAGTGTTCCAAGATAATTCCTTTCCTAAGGCATATGAATTCCTATATATGTAGACATAGAAAATGTCCTTATTAACTCATAAGATACTTTACTCCAACAACATAATATAGACCAGAAATCATACAACATATGTTGCGCCTATGTGTATATATCCCTTATTCTCAATACTTTCTAAACTGGAGAAAACAACCACCACCACTCACAAAACTTTCATCCATAACGTACATCATTTTTCTTATAAAAAACTGAGAATTAAAAAAAAACCACAAACTCTGAGAATACATATGAATGTATCATAAAACAAAAAAGAACTATATAAACAATACTGGCATGCTATTTTTATGGTCACTTATGAGTTTTTTTTGACATTCTACTAGTCATATGACATGCTGAGGTTCACCTCTATTCAATTCATTTAATTTCAACAGCTTGACACTAACTAAATGCCAATACTTCCATACTTTTAAGAACCAGCTCTTACAATTCACCATCAAAAAACGAGGTCCAAATATAAAGTAATGTGACTAATTATAAAACACATACCTCAAGCCATATTTTGTTTGCATTACAATTGTATCTAGAATCAGTCCTAATATTGCATAGAATTTTGTCAAATACCATTTAAAAACTGAAACAATAATCAGACTGAATAAAAAGATTCTGTATTAGTAGCTTCTTTTTTTCAGTTCTACCTCTGTTAACTGCTACCAACCCATCTCCCTCCACCCACCCTCACGTGTGTGCGCTCAGTCATGTAACCCCACAGATTGCAGCCTGCCAGGCTCCTCTATCCATGGAATTTTCCAGGCAAAAATACTGGAGTGGGTTGCCATTTCCTTCTCCAGGGGTAGTTTCAAGTCTTGATGCAAAAGAGAAAAAGTAAAAAAACCTACATTAATCAACAGGCAAATGCACTTGTTAATTAGGCTAAATACTCATTTAAACTGTTTATGATCCCTAGGCAAGTTAATAGTGCGCAAAACTGACAAAAGCATTTGAAGATCTAAGTATTAAAAACTAAATTGCATATTTAGTATATTCATGTAATATGAATACTAAAATTTCATATTTAGTATATGGTAGACTTTTGGCATTCATTAATTTAGCCTGTGTGACTCAGCATCTTCACAGCTGGCTAACTGGAAGCTTCAGGATATAAGCTAGTATGAAAAGACGTTGGTCCAGAAGAATGATGAGAATGGTGTATTATGTGCAAACCAATCATTCTGTGAGCAAATGTATCTGTTCTTTAATGTAACTTTATACTGCTCTACTTGTGCTCACATATGCATTTAACATCAAAATTGCATGTAAGAATGTGAATTCTTGCATGTGAATTTGAATTAGGGATCTTATGATATATTTCTTAAAGTATTAAGACTGAGCCTTAGCATGTACTCTTTCCCTTAGTATATTCTTCCCCTGTAAGAAATTCCTACTTATTCTTTAAAACTCATCTCAACATCTCAGTACCTCAAACATAAACTAATGTTCCTTCTGGACTAACTCTATTAACTTGAACTCTTATACTGTCTTTATCCTGAGAGCAGAGTCCATATCCTATTCACTTTTGTAACTCAGCATCTAGCACAATGCCTGGCACATACAGTAATAAAGGTGTGAAACGAATTAAAAACTTATATGGTAAAGCAGTCCTTACAGAGACTGAGAACAGTGGGAAAACACTTGACTAAGATCTGAATTGCAGCCTGCTATATAACTATAACCTACTCAAAGCTCTACAAGTTAAAAAATAAAAGTCCAAATAATGCCCAAAGAGGGTTTCTTAATGAAGAAAAAGTAACTAATGTGAATACTCCAAAAAATAACTATCAAGATAAATCCATATAAGTAAAAGATACATGAAAGGAAAATATATGGTAATATATTTTCACGAAGATTCTTTCCCTCAAATCAACCTGGAACTAGACATAATAATTCTTCAGAGAATTATTCTAAATAATCAAATTATCTCATTTACTGGACATTCTATATGGGTCAATGTATATAGAGTTTAACCACTGTCACCATGAAGAACTCTTTAAAAAAAATGCATATAGAATTCAACTATTTTAAAAAGTGTTAATTATCTATGAAAAACTCTCTGGTTATACATTTCCACCTTTAACCCAACATGCTATAATTGGTGTATTATGTGAAGGCCGATTTTCTCTAATTATTTAAATTTCTTGGAAAGACTACAATGCTTTTTAAAAATAACTTTTCCTTAAACACACATGCAAAAACCCTATTGCTCTTGTATTACTGTTAGTAAGTTCTTCCATTAAATGTTCTGATCAGTAAGACTGATGTTTCTAGAATTCTCTGAAAAAGTGACTCATGTAAGAATCTCAATTTTGTATTTCACTACAATCTTTCAGTTTTTTAAAAAAACTGACCAAGTGATATAAAGTTCTACTATATAACCAAATCTCAAGTCT
Organism: Neotragus pygmaeus; assembly: GCA_006410875.1. Lineage (NCBI taxonomy): Eukaryota > Metazoa > Chordata > Mammalia > Artiodactyla > Bovidae > Neotragus > Neotragus pygmaeus. The sequence continues at coordinate 584,253 of SJYV01047071.1, forward strand.
ATAATCAACATATTTTAGGAAATGAATAATTAATAGCCATCCCAATAACTTGTAATGAATCTGGAATTTCCCCAGTACCTGGAAAATAGTCAAAGTAATCCCCTTCAAAAAGAGAAAGTTGTCTTTTGTAATGCTGAATATGAACCACTCCCTTTCTGTTCAGGTGCTCCAGAAGCCCAATTTTCAAGTGATCATGTATGCTCACTATTTTAGTAAACCGGTAACTAGAACAGGAAAGAAAACAAACTTAATTTTTGATTACCTAAAGCCTTTGAGAATTGTGTAACTCATTCTGTAACTGATCAAAATGTAATGCCACTCACAACTCTTAAAGTAGCTACACTTTCAAACTGACCAATGCTAAATATAGCAACCCAATCTAAAATGGCTAAAACCTAAAGTAATCCATGGTTAAAGTAATCTTAGAATATCCCCCAATAAATTTTTCTGGATTTTAAGATTAGATGGATAAAGAACTTTCAGATTGGTTTTTTTTTGTCATGACAACAGTATAAACATAAAAAGGTACTGTATAACTCCAAAGTAGTCTATTAAAACTGGGATACTGGCTCTAATTATGAAAAAAGTAGTGGATAAGACAGAAAAGTATGATGTAGACTTTCACAATGAAGAACTACAAATATAAGCCTGCCCCTTCACCACAGAGATTTGAAAAATGAGATTAAGACACTTCATGTTTTATTTTTTGTTATTTTTCTCCTTAGAAAAGGAAAATCAATTTTGAAGTTTCTCTATATATTCTGGGGAAACAAATACAACAAAGCCATGTTTTGCTTTACATTTCCATTCTCCAAGTTTTCTTTAAAGAACAAATTTGTGTATGTAAAATACAAGTGGATATAATTTTCTTTTTAATTTTAAAAAACTGTAAGTAGTTTTTTCCCTTTCCCACCTACTTAGTGAAGAGAGAATTGGCATACACTCTACTTAAAATATTGGAATTTTACATAAAGCAATTTTAAAGGCAGCATTTTTAATTAGACAAAAATATTCTAATATATTAACATTTACCATTAATCTGGCCATTATGCTTAGGACATGAAAAAATTAAACTTCATTTAAAATCTCTGCTATCACCATTTTCTTCAAATTCTATGGAATCTATTTTTCACAAAGTACTTGAATTTAATAAGAATTATTATGAAAACTTAGGAAGTATGACAACTAATGGGAAACCTTTTGGCTAGCAAAGAAATGTCAATGCCTCTTCCCCTTCACCTACAGGACTGAGAAAATATAATATTCTGTCAGCAAGACTATACTGCTACTTGCAGTGAGTATCTCCTGTAACTAGAACTGTCATGCTTAAAAAAGCATGATATATAAGACTAGTGATTTTTCATATTAAAAGCTAAAAGTAGAAACTGGATAGAAGATCCACTGGATAGAAGATACCACAGAGATATATTTCAAAACTTTTGGGATAACGATTATATCAATAAGGATGCTACAAGCTTCCAGTAGTTGCATGACGTTTTAAAACTAATGGACTGCAAAATCAATTGTCAAAACAAATTTTTTTAGTAACATGTTATATATTGAATGATTTTCTGTTTAGATATTCAATTAAAGCATTCTAAAGCTAAATGATTTTAATAACATTAATAAATGTTAGTGCAAGTTGTATTTTAGAGGACTAAAGCTTATGAAATCAATTTTAATGTTTAGTAGCTTATCTCCTACTCTGTTTTAATAATTCAGAACTGGCTCACAATAAAATTAATGTCAACATTTTAAGCAAGGAGACTGTCAAAGGTCGAACCCAGGTCTCCAGTACAGTAGACAGACGCTTTACCGTCTGAGCCACCAGGGAAGTTTTAAGAAGAAACAAGCTTTTATAATTTTGTATGTGTTCAGTCCCTCACAAACAATATTCAGTAAAGAAACATTTTTGAATAAATGAGCATTAAGAATTGCATGAGCCATTCATCTTTTAGATCTAGGCACATACAGAAAGGGATAGCAGAATTAAAAAAAAAAATTCTTCACTGACTTACTACATTCTTTTTTTTTTTTTTTTTTAAATTTTACTTTACAATACTCTATTGGCTTTGCCATACATCGACATGAATCCACCACAGGTGTAAGAGAATCACCAAGTCATATACTTCTCTGTATTGTTTTATGGCACTAGGCACATAGTTGACAATATTTAAGCTGAGCCGAAACAGAAGTTTAAGAACTATGTGCTAACATGAACTATGAAGATTTCTATTTTCATAATAAAAAAGAACTGAAATTTACNAATCACCAAGTCATATACTTCTCTGTATTGTTTTATGGCACTAGGCACATAGTTGACAATATTTAAGCTGAGCCGAAACAGAAGTTTAAGAACTATGTGCTAACATGAACTATGAAGATTTCTATTTTCATAATAAAAAAGAACTGAAATTTACTTGATTAATCACTCAACAAATATTAAGAACAGAAGATCATTATTTTAAGTCTCCAGAAATATAATGTTCTAAAATGATGTTTTTATATCATTCACTGTGAAATCATTAAAGAAACAATTTGCACAGTAGTGAGGGTATGTTCTGACAAGCTGTGATTAACATGGCAGCCCAATTCAAGTGCTATCAAACTGGTTACATTGGCAGGTCTTTTAAGAACTACATATATACATATATATTACATGTTACAATTTTTAAAAAAATTATTGTGTTCTTTGACACTTAGCTCCAGAAATGCCATTAATGTGGTGCAGGTTAAGCAAGTATTTCAGGTAAATTTTCCTAACTCAGTGTTTTTCAAAACATCTGTGTGGAAGGACTCATATTTTTAAAAATTTTCAAATTGTCATAGACTGATACTTTATAAAGTTTATAAAATAAAAATGAACCACTAGAAAAATGAAATAAGAAGCAACATACGAAAAACAAAGCCCCATTTAAAAATTATTAGGTTTAATAGAAATGAAATTACCCTCACTACTATAAAAGTTTTGGATCACTTATGCTTAATTTGTACAGTTATTTTATTGCTGACCAGCACAGTCTCATCCAAACACTATGAGAAACACTATTATAATGTACTGAACTATTATGTGCCATTGCATCAAACATTGGGGATATAAAAGAAAACCAAAGACAGTCTCTAATTGCATGATTCTCACTGCACAGTAGTTATCTGTCCAGAAAAGACAAAGGAAAAGAGGTGTACGTGCATGTGCGTGTGGGTGTCCAGGAGCAAGGAAACTAGGAAGGAGGCAACATTAAATATAAAGAAACCTCAGACTTAATAAATTATGAGAACCTTAACTTTTAGTTAAGGAGCTAGGTAGGGTCCAATTTGGATTTTATCCTTTAGGTGATACGAAATGAGTTTTAAGCAAGGAGGTATTTGCATTTAAAAACAATGACACTTTGTACTAAATGATTTAGAAGAGGATAAATGATGAACAAAAAGATGAGTTAGGAACAAAGAAATGAGTTAGATATATTATTCAACAGTTTATTTAAAAGACACTCAAGTGTTAAAATACTGTACTGACAGGACAGAAAAGGATAGATACAAGTGATATTAAAGAACAGTAGAATCAACAGATCCTATGGTAAGTCAGGTTTTGACTTGGGTCAGTGATTGCACCTATGAGGTAGTATACTAAATAAAAGCACTAAGCTTCTAGGAAATATGTTCAGTCACAGACATGCTGAGTTTCAGTTATTTGTAATATTATTTAGGCAGGGATGTCCATCTAATAGTTACATTTTGGAGGAAAATGCAGGAGGGAGAATTATGATGGAGACAGCTTTGGGATTTGTCAGTTCTAAGCATATGTCAACTGGAGGGGCTACAAAGAGCCTAGTGAAACAGGGAATCAAGAATGACCTTCAGTTCAGTTCAGTCGCTCAGTTGTGTCCGACTCTTTGTGACCCCATGAATTTCAGAACGCCAGGCCTCCTGGTCCATCACCAACTCGCCGAGTTCAGACTCACGTCCATCGAGTCCATGATGCCATCCAGCCATCTCATCCTCTGTCATCCCCTTCTCCTCCTGCCCCCAGTCCCTGCCA
>SJYV01047071.1:588372-610149 GCA_006410875.1 Neotragus pygmaeus
AAAAAAAAAAAAAAACTTTAGTTATGCATGATGTTATCTACAAGTTGTCGATTGAAGAGAGAAACAAAGGGAGTTCCTTCTGCCACCATAATACTGACATCACCAATGATAGACTTTCCCCCACAAGCTATAAGGTTAAAATTGGGGCTTTCCAGGAGGCTAAGTGGTTAAGAATCCACCTGCCAATGCAAGAGACACAGGAATTGCAGGTTCGATCCCAGGGTCAAGAAAATCCCCAGAAGGGAAAATGGCAACCCACTCCCATATTCTTGCCTGGAAAATCCCATGGACAGAGGAGCCTGGTGGGCTACAGTCCATGTGTTCACGAAGATCAGACACCAGTGAGGACACATGCATAAGCATAAGATTAAAATACACAAATAAATGGAGTAGACTATCATATATTAGTGAAGAGAGAATTGCTACATGGCTCCATAGAACTTCAAGCATTAGAGTTACAACATATAGAATTACTGAGAAACATAGGCTCATGAGAAATCCAGCAGAGATCAGAACAGCTCCTTAATATTAAATCTCATTTGATAATAAAGACATCACATTAGAACAGTTACTGTTAGAATGAGTAGTTATGCAGCAACAAGTAATTGAATAAAATAAAAAATGGTATACTACTGAGATCAACTCCAATAATGTCAATCTATGCATTTAGCCAATAGAGTATTGTAAGGTAAAATAAAGTTAAAAAAAAAATAAAGATAGCATTCACTACTCTGTTTTTTAATTGTATTACAGATAATTATATTAAAAAGTTATTCCATTGCTGTTTCCTCCCAGGTAAGCAGGATATTGGCAAACATGTTTGCACAAATTGTGACTTGAACCACATGACTGGATAGGCTCTCTAGTGAGTCACCTTTGATCATGAGGTATATACAGAATGATCTCTGTTCGTCTCCAAGGCAAATCATTCAATATCACAGTTATCCAAGTCTATGCCCCAACGAGTAATGCTGAAGAAACTGAAGTTGAATGGTTTTATGAAGACCTACAAGACCTATTAGAACTAACACCCAAAAAAGATGTCCTTTTCATTATAGGGGACTGGAATGCAAAAGTAGGAAGTCAAGAAACACCTGGAGTAACAGGCAAATTTGGCCTTGGAATGTGGAATGAAGCAGGGCAAAGACTAATAAGAGTTTTGCCAAGAAAATGCACTGATCATAGCAAACATCCTCTTCCAAAAACATAAGAGAAGACTCTACACATGGACATCATCAGATGGTCAACACCAAAATCAGACTGATTATATTCTATGCAGCCAAAGTTGGAGAAGCTCTATACAGTCAACAAAAACAAGACCAAGAGCTGACTGTGGCTCAGATCATGAACTCCTTATTACCAAATTTAGACCGAAATTGAAGAAAGTGGGGAAAACCACTAGACCATTCAGGGATGACCTAAATCAAATCCCTTATGATTATACAGTGGAAGTGAGAAATAGGTATAAGGGCCTAGATGTGATAGATAGAGTGCCTGATGAATTATGGAACGAGGTTCATGACATTGTACAGGAGACAGGGATCAAGACCATCCCCATGGGGAAAAAAATGGAAAAGAAAAGAATGACCTTACCAAATATAATTTCTGTGGAGTGGTATAATGGTCACAGCGATGATACAGCAGCAGTTGATAATTACACAATGCTTGTTTTGTGCCAAGTAGTTCTTAAGGATTTTATCTCCATGTAACAGATAAAAAGTTTCTTATCCAAGGTCATACAACTTGTAAAGTTATAGTACTAGGATTTGAAGCAGTCAAACTGCAAAATCCGAGCTTTTACCTACTGTGCTATGTTGCAGCCATGAGGATTACTGAATGGAATATGAGAAAGTAGGGAGAAAGCACAGACCATCCTTTTCAAGGTCAAAGATACTCCATCTTCCTCCCTCATTTTTTTAAAAAAGACTTGACTATGTACATATGCTGAAAGGAAGACAGTGAAGAGGTGAGGTTAAAGGTATAGAACAAACAAGAAATGATTAATGGAACAAGTTTCAGGGAAGGTAAGAAAGGTCTCAGGAAGATGGTAGTATAATTATGATATAGATACTTTGATATGGTATTCAATGAGTATAAGAGGAATCATAAAGTATATATTAATATTAGGAATTTCCTTATGAACAGTAACATTCTGGTTAAGAACTTGTTTTTAATTTCTTTTAAGAACAGTTACTGAAAGCTTTCTCTTGGGCAAGGTACACGATGCTTAAAAGAGCCCTGGGCAATTACTGAAGAATTTACACAAAATACCTTAATTTTATACCAAATCTATTAAAAAATGTATGTATTCATTCATATATGCATAATAAATATGCATGTGTATGTATACGTGTGTCAGCCAATGACTTGGTTTATATTCAAAGCAAAATCTGTCTAAATGAACACAGATCTTTAATTACACATGAGACCTGATTATTAGGCAAAGAGTGATTTTCCAGTAAACGCTTCAAATTCAAATGAGTGTCATCTTTGATGCAATTACTTTAGGAGACTATATGTTTGTTTCACTGATACTGTCACTGCTCAAAATATTTTAGGTACTTCTCTTTTTAGAGCTGACAGATGTATGAAAAAGCACTGTTACCTATATAGCATCCAGGAGGTTATCAATAGGTTTATTGCGTGTATAAGCAATGTGTTTTTTCCTATGGCAAAGTAAGATTTCTGATGTAGGGATTTTTATGATTAAAAAAAAAGGGGGTGGTCATGTGAACAAGTATAAGCTCTAATATACCTCTGGCACGTCATTGTTCTTTTTATCACCAGGTTAACCAAACATAAATCTTAGTGAATAATGTACTCAATCAAATGAAATCAAGACCCAATTCAACTGTCACCTCCTTAGGGAAGCCTCACTTATTTCCCAATAAATCTCTTCTCTTTGCTTCTAAAACAGTTGGCTATAATGCTTTCTACATCACATATTATATCCTATTTATTTACATGTTTATCTTATTCACTACATAATGAAATTCTAGAAGATAGGCACTGTCTTTTTCAACTGTGTATTACCAATGTCTAGAACAATGCTTAGCACAGAATAAGTCTCAATGTATGTCTATTGGATTAGCTAAATACATTAGCCATCCAAAACAAGAAGACTAACCTAGCTGCTCTTAATTTCTTTGACCCCTTTTACTTTCAACTCGAGATGAACCCAATTGTCTTACTGTATGAACCCAGCCATCTATTTTATGCATTATGTAGCTAAACACTGTTAGAGAGAATTTTAAGTGAATAAATTTATATCATTCTAAATTGATGGTCTTCAATCTCAAATGAGATCTCAGTATTGCTGAGCAATCTTATTTATGCGTTCTTAGCTTATAATATGATCTCATTCTTTTGGAAGTCATCACAAAAATATAGAAACTACTTGAATCCATAATCCTCTTCTTTTCTCTTGTTGCAACAGTAGTGTCTTCCCTCTACTCACATGTTAAATTGTAAGTCTTAGCCCTGGAATCTCTTTTTCACAGATGCCTTCTCTTTACAGATACAATCATTTCCCTGATTTTAAAACCAACTACAAACAGCCACATTTTTATTTCCAGCCTAAGCTTGTGTCTGTATTCCATACTGTTAGAACATCCATCTGTCTATGATTTAACAACTTGGATGTTTCATGGGCATGACAAACTGCATATGCCTAAAATTAACTCATAATCTTCTCCTTACTTCAAATCTACCTCCCCTGTGTCTCTCCTCCCATTGTTATCATTATGTCATCATTACGATGTACAAGTCAGAAGCCAGACACACACTTGTGATTTCCTTTACTTTTCATTAATTTGAATGCTGGCTACATGCCAGACACTGTTTGAGGTAGCAGGGCTATAGCAGTGACTAAAACAAAGTCCCCATGCTCATGGAGCATGAATTGGGAGTAGGGAGAGGCAAAGAGACAAAAAAAATCATATATACATATACATATATATATATAGAGAGAGAGAGAGAGAGCGCGCGTGCGAGAGCAAGCGAGCGAGCAAATATCAGATGGTCATGCAGTAGGAAGGGCAGTTACCACTGTATATAGAGCAAGAAGGGAAACATCTGACTCATATAAGTGCAGAGACCACAAGCAGGAACATTTGTGGAATATGTGAGGGGGCTAAGTGAGGAGACAGCAGAGTGAGCATGGAGGAAAGTGGTAGAAAATAAGATAGCAGGAGCCAGATCATATAGGCCCTTATAGTCTCTTTTAAGAACTGTAGCTTTTGCTTGGTGAAATGAGAAGGCATTTAGTGATATGAACAAAGAGTAACATGAAATGTTTTAATTAAAAAAAAAAAAAAAAAACCAACCACAAACCTATTTATTTGGCTGTGCTGGGACTTAGTTGTACCATGTGGGATAGTTCCCTAAACAGGGATTGATCCCAGGCCCCATGCATTGGGGGCATGGCATCATAGCCTTTGGACCACCAGGAAAGCCCCTGCTTTAAGTTTAAAATGATCTCTGAAAGTTCATTTTTGAGGATGAATCATAGGGGCTAAGGGTATAACCAGAGAAATCAGTTAAAAGATAAACTGCAGTAAACTAGATGAGATGATAACTGCCTGGAACCTTTAATGCCTTTGTAATGCATTAAAATCCAAATTCCCCCTACATGATCTGGTCTTTGCCTATTTCTTTGAACTCATTTTATCACCCCCCCCCCATTTTAAATATTATCCCACGGGTTACTCATCTTTGGTTCCTCAAACTTGCCTGCCTTAGGGGCTTTGCACATGCTGTCTGACAACAATTCTTACCTGCCTAACTAACAACTATTCTTTGGTCACTGTTCAAACGTTACTTCTGGGGAGCATGACATCCAGTATAAATCAGATGCTCTCCCAGCTCTTGTAATACTCATTGTACTTTCCATGATTTTTTCTCTTTATGAATCTTATCACACTCACAATTTTATGTTTATACTCTATTAAATAAACTAGGGCTTCCCTAGTGGCTCAGACAGTAAAGAATCTGCCTGCAATGCAGAAGACCTGAATTTGATCCCTGGGTTGGGAAGATCTCCTAGAGAAGGAAATGGCTATCCACTCCAGTATTACTGCCTAGAGAATTCCATGGATAGAGGAGCCTGGTGGGCTACAGTCCATGGGATCACAAAAGAGTCAAACACGACTAAGCGATGATCACTTTCCCCTACTAGACTACAATTCATGGAAATAGTACTGTTTTGTTCACCACAGCATAGTCAGTGTCTCCCAGAGTGAACGGCACTTAGTGAGCCTTTGGTGAATATCTGCTGAGGAAATGAATGGATGTGCTAAGGCACTTCAGTTGTGTCTGACTCTTTGCGACCCCATGGAGTGTAGCCCACCAGGCTCCTCTGTCCAAGGGATTCTCCAGGCAAGAATACTGGAGTGGGTTGTCATTTTCTTCTCCAATGAATGGATGACTTAACAGTTTTTATTTGAAAACAATTATACAGCTTGATCCCCTACAATATTCTGGAGATAAAGCTCTGAGTAACAGTTTTTGAAAATCAACTTTATCATCACAAGAAGAGAAATATACATCAGTGATATTTAGAAGAATGAAAGCAATTCTAAAAGGAGTTCTTAAATTATTTCAAACACAACATCAAATATAATCTCCCAGGGAAAGTGTCTGAATCATAAAATAGTAATACTACCTTATGGAAACATTTTGTATTATGGGGACCATATATTTGGCATAAACATAAAACCAAAATGGTTGCACAACAATGTGAATATACTTAATACCACTGAAATGTACACTTAAAGATAGTTGAAATGGTAAATGTTGCTATGTATATGCGACCACAATAAATGATTTTAAAAGCACTTCTTACAAGTTGACTAGTATAATTATGAAAGATACATTATCTCAGGATGTCTGAATTAAAACAGACATCCTAATGTCAGCCAGTTTTAACTCATTCATTAACTTGTCTTAGTGAATGACAAGTTACTTAAACTTTCCTTGCCTCAATTTCCTCTTCAGTGAAATAAGGATACCAGATGCCCTAACTCAAAGGTCTCTATGAAGGGAAAAGAACATGGCAGTGATAGGAAAAATCACCTTTACTATGCAAAGAAGGGTGCTGTTACTATCAGAGGTTGTAGGTTCACTACTGGGCTCTTAATATTTTAATATGAGTTTATGAGAATTAGTAATCTATTTTAAATACTATTATTAATTAAAGCAATGGTTTTTAGTAACCAACTCACTCGCCAAGTATAGTTTAGAAATTATTGTAAAGCAGTGATTGGTAACACTAAGCAAAAGTTTCCATATAGATAGTACTAAGAAAAAAAAAAAGTACATCCGTTATTGGCAAAGCAAAAACACTAATGAAGTTGATCACTGGTGACATGAATTACCACAAACTATTTTTACTCACAAACTGAAATAGAAAGATGATCTTAAGTGTGACAGTAGAAGAAAAAAAAATAAAATAAGAGGGCCTCTTATAATTAATACAGCATAACATTAACTGACTAGAATTTAAATACATACATTAGGACAAACAAGCAAAAGATATACAGCCTTTAAGATGTATATAGCATGGCTTTCTCCCTTCTAAGGCTCTATCTGTCTAATAGTTTATATTTTTCCAGTGACTAATAATACCAATTTATAAAATTTAGAACATAAACCTGATATACTTTAGATTATTCCAATCATAATGTGTTGAGTGACATGCATATTTTTAATAAAGGAAAAAAAAGTATTTGGGAAAAGCTTTTGACATCAAGGAAATGAACTGTTTTTGATTGTTGCTGCTGCTGCTGCTGCTAAGTCGCTCCAGTCGTGTCCAACTCTGTATGACCCCAGAGACGGCAGCCCACCAGGCTCCCATATCCCTAGGATTCTCCAGGCAAGAACACTGGCGTGGGTTGCCATTTCCTTCTCCAAGGCATGAAAGTGAAAAGTGAAAGTTAAGTCGCTCAGTCCTATCCAACTCTTAGCGACCCCACGGACTGCAGCCTACCAGGCACCTCCATCCATGGGATTTTCCAGGCAAGAGTACTGGAGTGGGGTGCCACTGCCTTCTCCATTTTGATTGTTAGATAATACAAATAAATCTGAAACCATTTTTGTTTTCTTGCTTCTTTACTATGCAAAGAAAGGTACTTTGGTAACTACTAAAACGGGGCAAGCTTTAGTAGTTACCATTATAAAGACTGGCATTTCTTATGTTTCCAATTACAAGTACTTTGAATAATTACTAAAATCAATACAAGATAATTCAGTCTGATTATATTAATAACTGCTGCTATATGTTAGCATTCCAAATAATTCTACCTCGTGAGTGTAATAAAAAATAATTCTGTATTAAAATCAGATGTTATTATCTACAACTCCTTGAAATAAGCCTTTCCCTTGTAATCTGTACTCATGTCATTTCATATTCTAGGATTAGGGACTGACAAAACCTAAGAAAATTTATATTAACAGAAACAGAAGCATTAATCCTAGAGAAATGTGTATATTAATTTGGAAGAATGTGAAGAACAGACAAGTAAGATCACTGGTTATGAAAGGCATATTTTCATGATCAGAAATCACCATTCAGGCATTCGATCAGAGATACTCCTTCTGCCCCAGTTATGAAAACTAAATACAATCTGCCTGACAATTAAGGTTCTCTTTTCCCAGTCCCCTTACTTTTTCTAAGGGAAGAAATATGTCTCCCTTTCTCTAGTTCAAACAAGGGAGAAGTAAAAACATTGGCATCTGTGGTAAGAAAGTGAATGGTTCTAAAATAAGTAAGGTTGTTTCCATTTCTTTACCTTTATCAAAATGGAAAGATCTGATTGAGTTGCCATTTGACAAGACGATTTTTGACAATATATTTTTGATGCTAGTCTGCCATGTAATTTTAGGCACACAGTATGGAAGAAGCTCAAATATATTGAGTTTAATTGCTTGGGTAAAAATCTGCCATAAGAATAGTATTTTAATTTTTCATCAGCCACATTCTCAGTTTATCTGAAGTCATCATTTTCTTCTAAATCCTAAACTATTAAAAAAAAATTCTTGTTTCTGTGGTTAGGTGTTTCGTTTGTGATGGAAAGAAACTATGTTCATTTATTGAAGCAAAAGTTTGGTTGATTTGAATAAAAATTAGAAAGTTTCATGTTAAACTGTGTTTCCAAGAATTTGTTCCAATAAATGCAAAAGAAAGCTCAAGGTAAGTATAGAAAAGCATTATACTTAGTTCTGTTCAAAGCTATGAAGTACTCCAACACAGAAATAATAGCTTTAGTAGTGACTTTTTCACAGTTTTGCATTATATGAGAATCCAGTTTCTTAAAAGAATGTTATTTCTGTGTAATATTACTCATTCTCTTTAATTACTCATTTTATTACTCATTCTTTTTAATTACTTCAAAAAAAAAAAAAGACTTTTCAACTTTCTATATTCTTTGGAAACTTTCTACACTCTTTGGAATTTACAGAATAACTTTTTACCTAACCCAACATATCATAGGAAAAAGTTGACTTTAAAAACATTTGAAATTTCAACTGACATTTATGACAAAGGATAAAAAATAGGTCCTTATCATCTCTTTTTTTCAATTACTTCTTAGTGTCTAGTTTAAGAAGCCCTATTACTTTCAAGTAAAGAGTTTGAAAACAACCATCTTACGCCATGCTGCTTTCCAGTGGAAAAGACCATATCACTCCCTTGCTTCAAATCCATCTGAAGAGTTGCTTCTTCCAGGAAGCCAATCATGAGCATCCTACGCCTTGACAATGAAAAAGACAAGGGTTGGAGTGCTCCTGAAATCTACTCAACTAATGCTAATTAAAATTACCTCCAAAAATGCAAATTTTAAAAACTAGACATTTTCTCAATGCAGTAGTATATTAAGGGCACTGAAAAACTACTTTGCTAACTCATTTTGCTACTGGAACACAGTGAGGTATACCTATAATCATAACTACTAAGGAGGCTGAGGCCAGAGATTACCTCAACTCAAGAACTCAAATTTCCTGCAGACTGATTATTCATGAAAAGTTCTATGCTGTTATATACCTTGCTTAGTCAGTATGCCTAGGAGAGCTAAGTTAACAAAGCTCAGAAATGGAGATGATAAATATCATTATTTAAATAACTCTAAACAACAACAACAAAAAATTAAAAGTACATTCAATTTTTCCTTCATTTACTAGGTCCAGACAAAGCAGAATAAGACTTGTAGGAAAGGAGAAAAAATACACACAGGGACTATGGATGGTAGAATTTTCCCACAGTCACTCTGCTTAACTCCTTCAAATAAAAAAAAAGATAAAATAATATCAACCTAATGCCTATTCATTTATGATGTGCCAGTCACTATCCTAAGAACTTTATATTCATCAACTCACTTAATCCCCATAAAACTCCTAAGATAAGGGGACTATTGATATTATTTTCCTCACATGAGAATAAAAATAAGTTGTAGAAATAACTTATACAGGGTAGCACAGCTAATTAGCAGGAGAGATGTTAAACTAATCCTCAGAGTCCTAGGATTCCATGAGCATGCTCCTGGGGACATTAAATAGAAGAAAAGCAGACAGGACTCTGGGCACTTGAACCAACCAAAGCAACTTCACTGTATCTATTTAATTGCTGAGGATACAATTAAAGTTTTCACAGTAATAATTCAAAAAAGATTTTCATGTTAAAAAGCAAAACATCTGAAAATTACAACATCAAGACTATAATCTTAATAGGTCAGGGGCTATGTCTAAATGTATCTCACATGTTTGACATCTAGCAAATATTAACTAGATAAACAAACTATATGGCAGCATTATACTCATCAGAAAAATTTAACACTTATCCATACCATTAAATCAGAGAAAATCTTGAGTATCAGCATTTTTAAACTGAAGAATAACAATGATAATATTAAATAACACTCAAATTTGTGCTGCTTAGTTTTTAATCATGAATGATCAATTTCATTATCTCAAGGCTACTGATGGGTTAAGCATAACCTATGCTCACACAGAAAAAAATAGCAATGCTTTTGCACCCATGTTTTTAAAGATATTATCAACAATTACACTGCCTGAAGTACTAATGTCCACTCATATCTTTTAGAATTACTGAATTAATAAGAGATATTACAATTCAAATTATCAGTAGAAAATTTATTTTATAATATTTATTGAAGTTAATGAACTATCTTTCATTTCAAAGAAGTTACAAGGAAACTTAAATGGTGAATTTTCTACTTCAAAGCTCACGTCTAAAGCAATTAAAAATTATAGATGCTTTACGAAAATAAAATTGAAGTACTAGCTTTTCTAATTCTGCATGTGGATTAAAATTCAAAAGCAGCAAAAATTAAAATTAATTTTTCCTCTTCCCCACCTTGGAAAGTTTTATTTTAATGAGAGTAGTTGTTTAAAATACTTATTGAAATTTTCATGAAAAATTTCTCTTTTATGATTATCAGAAAATGACAAACTATCACCCTAACAAATCTCATCCTCATGTCTGTATCTCAGTTGAAATGAAACAAAAGGTGAAATATACTAAAGAGAAGTCAGCAGTCAGCATTAGGTATACCAGTTTATTGTAATAAAACTGCTTCCAATAGAAGAATAAAGTAGTAAAATGAAGTCACCTTAAATATATACACAAGGGAAGTTCAACAAATGCCAAATCTAGCTCAACACAGTTGATTAGTAGATTTCATTTTAATAGTCAATTTTGAGAAAGTGAGTTAACCATATGGAGACCACACTAAATAGACTATATCAAAGGCACAGGAAACGAGAATGTAATATTGCCTTAGAAGAAATTTGGTTTGAATGCAAGCCAGAGACTCTCTGGCATGAATGATTAGCATGAACACTAATTCTTGTTCTAATGGACTCAAATTGTTTATGCTTATGCAACTAAAATTTTTACAAAAATCCTATTCTTAATCCTTATGAAAAATCACCAAGATTGGTTTTCCATACTAGAATGCTAAAACAAAAACAAAACCCAAGAGACCTCAAGATATCAAGCCTCCAGAATGAAAATAATTTTGGTAATGTAAGGATAAGCAGTTGTATAAAAATTAATGTGATTGGCGATATGAGAAAGGGATTTCTGATAGATATAACCACTGTTTATATATATATAAAACATTTTTCAGAGGTGGTGCTATATATGATTTTTCAGTGATTAGATATAGTAGTCCAACAGATACAGAAACAAAAATGACAATGTCTGCCCTGTCCCTATCTCAGAAAGCTCAGCACCCATGCACTTTATTATCTAAATTAAACTGTCAGGATAACAATAGTTTTGGCTTTTTCTTTTCAGATAAGTTACCCTTCTCTCTTCCGGAAAATAAAGACAAAATATTTTAAAATTAAATTGTCTAACTAGTGCTAGGATCCTAGAAAAAATAATTTGGATAAAGTGATTCACATTAAAGTATAAGCAGTATTACTCATCAAAGTAGGTTTAAAGGAAAAGTTTATTAAACCTACACAATATCTGCTTGAGCAGACAATTTACTGATTGGCTCACCTTTAAACCAAGATATCTGGAAAAAAGTATCAATTTTACACACTCTAGTGTGTGTCTTAAAAAAGTTGTCAACTCATGGTCAAGAGTTACGATGGCTAAATTCTCATTTTTCAAGAATGCTATAAAGACAATGGTTAATTTAGGAAACAAGTGGATTAATGAGAATGTACAAATTATTTAGAATTTTGAATGAAAAAGAATCCTATACTTTTTTCAGATAGTCAAAAAGATTTTCGAGTATGTCCTTATCAATCTACATCTGTGTTTAATCTGTATCTTTGGAGGGTGTCTCCTGGGCACAGGAGATTCAGTATTAAAATCTGATTCAGTATTAAAATCTGAATAGAGAACAGAATACTGTAGATTTAGAAATAAAATTCATAATTGGGGGGAAAAAAGACTTGACAAATGTAGGTAAAATTCAAATATCAAAATAGGATACCAGTATCTTGGGCTCTTTGAAACACAAAATTTTATTTTAAAAGGGAAATAATCAGCTCTAATTTTATGCACAGTGACAGTGATATTCAAGTATATATAGATCTTGTTATTTCTAAATCAAAGATATCAGAATTTCACAAGTAAAGTTGGAAGAAGGGACAGACAATAGGAAGAAAAAGGAAGCTCTATGGAACAGACAAAGGGGAAAAAAGGGCAGTGATCTCTTATATCCCCAAATTGAAAGAGCATTAAGGGAAAATGATTAAAATGTGTATACAAAATTTCATTAAAATTAAAAAAAAATCTTAATTTTACATTAAGGTAAAAATAGAAGATTTAAAAATAATATATTTTTTTTAGAGGTAGAAGACTGGTGACCATAAAAGCATTTTCTGAGATTTCCACCCATGTCTTAAAAAACAAGAGCTTCATGTAAAGGAGAGATCTCACTAGTTTTTTTTTTCTTCTCAGATCCTAGGTTTTCTGATTGGAATTATATTTTCCCATGAATTTATATTTAATCTTCTACTATGTGATAATCAATCACATGCCACCTGAGAAGCATAAGGTATTCTACTACCAGCGTCAGAATGAATCAAATGTGCATTCTTCAAGCTTCCATGAAAATAAAAGCTCTTCAAACATATCATACAATACTCAAGTTCTGACATGTAAAACCCAACTCTATTCCTCCTGTATTACTGATTTCCATAAAGCACAGGAGTTTCACTTTGTTTGGAAAGACCTACCTGAAAAGCCGAGTTCATGAAACACGTATTTCCCAAATTACTTAGGCCACAGAGGCCTGGTTGTTCATTGTTTCTTCCAGGTTCTGAATAATCATAGTTCTTATAAGCGGTATATGATGGGAGACAATAATTTGAGTTTTTCACACTGGAAAGAAAAACAAAAAATATTTTTCATAATGCACAATTATCATACAGTTACAATGAACAGAGTATTTTAAACCTATTTGAGATAGGTGGTCAGTTATTAATTTTTTTATAAAGTACTTAACTGAGGTACTTCTAACATGAACCTAAATCACAACAACCCCTTTAATTAATATATCCCTCATTCAATCAACAAAATCACTATATCATATACCACATCAACCAATACAAACCACATTATATCTTTCTACCCTTCATTAACTGGAGCAGCTTCACAGCTTGCTCTGTTCTTCACTGCTCCAACAAATTTGAAAAATTCAGATTTTAAACACCACCCGCAGCAATAAATCATCTCATTTATGTCCCTTTTACATCTTGCTATTGTAATAGAGTGGGAACAAGAGAAACAGCAAGAGTTGTACTTTAGTTACAGGTTAAGAGCACAGATTTCCAGCGTCTCTGTGACATCACTGTTCTGATGCACTGAAGATTCTATTTACAGTATCCTATGCTAGATCAGCAAAATCTAGCATTCAAATGCAGAAAAAGTCTGGGACAATTAGGTATGCAAAACTGAAATGATTCTAAGCAAGTACATTTCAGTATTATTATTACAGAAAGAATCTTCTAGCTTGTTAGATTAAAGCAGTTTATTTAACTAGACAGATACAACCTCAGGGATAGATAATATGCACTATGATGAGTACAATATATAATAATCTTTAAAAAATGATGTTAATATTCAACCTTTAGAGAATCAGAGTAATTTTACAAAGAACTAAGAAAATCAGTAAACTAGACTCCTTTTTTAAACATGTAATTAAACATTTGTTTGTGGAAAATAATGGTTCTTAATTTTTAATAGGTTATCTTATAAGCTATTTATGATGAATGCTTTGGATAAGCCTAAACAAGAATCAAGGTCATTTGCTAAAAACAAACAAAAGAACACACTATTACAAATAAACTTGATAAATCAGTATCAACTGGCTAAAATTTATTCCTGGTATTACTTTTTCAAAAACAGTTTTTACTTGTAATTTCAAATAACTTTCCATTGTAGCTTCTATACTCTCACTTTATAATTACAACAGTTTACATGAACTGTACCTACTGCCTGTTCTAACAAAACCTTAAATAAACATACATGCCCCAACATAAAACCTTATCAATCAATAATTATACACATAATGTTGTACCATTAATATTTTTATATTATCACAAATAAAAGATCAACTCTCATACTAAAAAACTGATCTACCCTAAATAGCAGGGTCCAAAGCGGATTCATGTTGATGTGTGGCAGAACCAATACAATATTGTAAAGTAATTAGCCTCCAATTAAAATAAATAAATTTAAATACTGGAAAAAAAAAAAACCCACAAAGGAGTGCTTCATAGACTTGTAGCTATTTACTTGTTTTAAAATTAAAGGAAAAAAATGGGTTNAACCAATACAATATTGTAAAGTAATTAGCCTCCAATTAAAATAAATAAATTTAAATACTGGAAAAAAAAAAAACCCACAAAGGAGTGCTTCATAGACTTGTAGCTATTTACTTGTTTTAAAATTAAAGGAAAAAAATGGGTTCAAGCATCTTTTGAAGATCACTAGCCTTATAATTTTTATTACCAGTAACTAAGTTCAAGGCACCTGTCAACAATTCAGTATATATTAACTTAATAAATGATTCTTGCCTCTAACTTCTAGGATATGCAACAGAAAAAGTGAATTGTGTTTTTCTTTCTTCTCTTTAAGAAGCGCTTAAAATCAAGGCCTGCTATACATTACAAAAATAAAAGGTCTACATTTTCAACACGTTGAAAACCAATATGTATATATATAATTGTTATATTTAATATATGTATGCTATATATATATCAACTATAAAATTATAATAAAACAAGTCACAATACAGGGGGAAAATGTGCCCAAATGCATTGTTCATGCACATACACACACCCATATCCACACTCACATCCAAGCAAATGAAAAGACTAAAAGCACACTTATAAACTTATTCATATTCAGATACCCTCTATCCCCAGTAACAAATGAATGTTGAAAACTCAACTTTTCTTTGTGGCAAG
The DNA here is from genome assembly GCA_006410875.1 of Neotragus pygmaeus. Taxonomy (NCBI): domain Eukaryota; kingdom Metazoa; phylum Chordata; class Mammalia; order Artiodactyla; family Bovidae; genus Neotragus; species Neotragus pygmaeus. The sequence continues at coordinate 603,319 of SJYV01047071.1, forward strand.
AGGATGGAGTTTGCTGGGACAGGCATTCTTATACTGAAAATGAATACAAAACTCATATGCAAAAGCAGTGTTTGGTTTTATCTTTTAAGATCCGAATACTTATAGAATATCTGTGTTTTAGTTTAAGTGACAGGATAAGAATAAACCTTGTCCAAGGATTGAGATACTAGTCTAAATGCTCAATGATAATAATGAAAACAAATTAAAAATATTTTAAATTGTCTTCATTGGTCACTTATAATCCACATCTTTTGTGCTCTTTAAATCAAATAAAGTCTGCTGAGGAAAATACCAAAGCCAGCAGCTCTTTAAACACTTCAGTAAAGAACATGGAAACCTAAGCCCAAAAGGCAGTTTCTATACCTTTCATGATGACTTCTGCTATTTTTTCCTCAAGAGTCCGCTGTAANAAAGTCTGCTGAGGAAAATACCAAAGCCAGCAGCTCTTTAAACACTTCAGTAAAGAACATGGAAACCTAAGCCCAAAAGGCAGTTTCTATACCTTTCATGATGACTTCTGCTATTTTTTCCTCAAGAGTCCTTATCCCATAGGGTTTGCTACTTTGCAAAAATAAATGAGTTTGCCAGGAATCTTAATAAGAATTTTAATACTATATTAGATTAATTATGTATTATAAATCTATCATCTTAAATGAATATACATTTAAAAGTTTATGCTTACTTTGCAGTTAATGAAATGATGCTTCCACCAAGTAACTTGTCAAAAGCCAGATCACTAGCTAGCTCTGGCAGTCGTTAGTTCCAGTTCCTTTTCATCGCTTAATCTCTTACACAAAGTCATTTCCATTGCAAATAAAAGAGTTTTAAATGAATTAACAGAAAAACAGAATGTGCTCTGATGTGGAAAGCCACGAGTTGAGACAATAAATACATTGAAGAGATTTATTTTTAAAGGCAGTCTTATAGCAAAACAAATGTAGCAAGACAGAAGAAAATGCAGCAAAAAGAAAGATTTTGGCATATATAATGAATATTATGAATTAATAAGAAAACTACAAGGAAAACAATATTCAGGCATCTGATTCTTCATAATATTAGTCTTTAATAAAAACTTAATCTTTATTAAACTTATATAATTCCAAGTACACTTTGTTATTACTATTATAACAAATATTCTTATTTCTAAAAGTGAAAATTTTCTATCTTAATAATGTATCAGTTTAAAGCTTGAATTTGTAAATAAATGTCATATAAACTTGGATGTCAGAACTACTGGTTTTAACATGCACTTTCACTGGAGTATATAGCCACATACATGAAGTTTCATAAATGTACTTAACCCATTTTACAAACTTTTAATTAAAGAAATCATGCTATTTCCATCTGAAGTCTTACGCAGCTACATATTTCCACAAGTTGAAAAGAAAGTCAAGAAGTAAATTTTATGTGAGATAATTGTTTAGGTAAACATGACAGCATTAATTCAAGTTTTTTCAAGTTAAAAAAATTCTTCATTTTATAAATGTTTAAATTTTGTTCCTTACCTAAGAAAGGTAAGTTTTACTTTTAAGTAAAGTGGTACCAGCAACTATTTACTATTAAAATTTCCAATATGAAAGGACTATTTTAGTGTCTACACAAATATAAATAGCTAAAAACATAATCTAGTCATAGGAGTAGAAGAATCATTATCTATGTTCTAAATTTAAGAAACCACTCCCAATTCCCCTTTTTAATATTTTCTCCAGTCAGAGGTTTTGAAATCACATTGTACTGTCATATTTTTACAATGAGAAGGAAATGCGACAAAAACAGAAGCACCAGACCACATGTACTAATATGGCTATTCTGGTGAAAATACAGTCCAAGTTCAATACAGTCTATAACACTGTTCAATACAATGTTAAAAAATCTCTCTCCAAAGAAAAACTATAAATACATGTACAGAGTAACTAACATGTATAGAATAACTATAAATACATGGAACCAAATTCTTTTACAGTAAATGTGTGAGCCACCTGCAACTGGCAGAAACACAAATAATATTTTATCTCATATGAGAAAATTACTTTTAATGAATTAAAAGATACCATGTAAAATACAAACCAGATTATAGGAGGATTCCTTTCACTCTTTTGCCTGAGAATAAACATTTTTGAATAGAAGAGAACATACTACATTGGAATTTTGGATATCCAGTGTCTTCAATATTTCGCTATTATACTACAGTATGCATATCTTGTTACTACTGAAATAAAGGAATAAATGTTTTAAATCTTGATACAGATAGCAAACTCTTTTCTAGAAAAGTTGGACTAACATTCCAACCACTCAAACAGAATCCTTACAAGAAAATATATCATCACTTAACTTTTCCCAGTGCGATGGAGGTGGGGGGAAGTAGATGGAGTTGTTAATGGTTTTAATTTACCTATTTCTAGTTAGTGAATTTGAACATTTAAAATGTTTAATTCTTTTATTTTTACAGCCCAGCTACATCATTTACTCACTTTTCTAGCCATCTGAAAAAATTCCTTGCTGGTTTTTATAAGCTTGCTATATTAAGATTATTTGCCCTTCCTTGCCATTTCTAGCAAGAATTTTCTCCACTTATTTGCCTTTTAATTTTTATATATCTGACAATTAATACTTTTTATAGCAACCTAATTTTTCTAACAGCATTTTCTGGATAATCTTCCCATTCTCCATTAGGCTAGAATATTGATACTTTCTGATCACATTAAATTCTTTTGTATGTAAAGGTCTGTTTCTGAGTTGTCTTTTCTATTCCATTGATCTGGAGGCATACATATTACTGGGCCAGTACTTTGCTGTTTGAATTCTATCTTTATAACAGGTTGTGATATTTAACAGGATTAATCATTTTCAATGTTTTTCCTTTCCAAAGTTATTTTGGCTATTCTTATATATTTATAATCCAGATGTATGTTAAAATTGGAATCATTTTATCAAGCCCCACCCTCCATAAGAATTTTAAGGGAACATTAACTAAACCTATAAAGTAAATTAATGGTGCTTTTTAAAAGAGTATTTCACAAATAGTCTCAAGTATTTTTGAATAAATTTTCTAGAATAATCAGATGTCATTTATGAACTGGACAAACTGTAAATATTTAATTACACAAACACTGTAAGTCTAATATAGAAGAGACAATATACACATCCAAGAAGTAAAAGGATGATAATCATCTCTGGATTAAAGTTCTTTCCATAATGGACTGGACTAATTATAGTTTTCTTTTTATCCTTTCCTATAAAACCATGTCAGTTTTCAAGGCAATATATCCATGTCAGATGTTATTGTGAATACCAAGTGGCTTTCCATCGTTTTTCTTATAGCAATATATTCAAAGGCACACACTGTCATGTAATTTTTATATATCCCAAGTTTCTGAGTATTATTCATGGTAGAGCAAAGGAATTGTTTCTCCAAGCTATGTAAGAAAAAGTAATTGCCTTTTTCATAAATAAGAATTTGTATACACTTTTCAATTTTACTGACTGTACCTTCTAACTGAATCACAGATACACATTTTTTAAAAAACACCATATGCTGTCTGTGATTACATGTCTAGTTCTAAAATGACATCTGAAATTCTTACTCTTCTTAAAAATTTGAATGATAACAGATTTCTATATATTTCAATAATTAGCATTTAGAATATAAAACTCTGAAAGTACTTTATTTCTCTTTTAGTAAATTACTGTAGTATATATATTAAATCAAGAAGTTTATACTTCTGCTTGCTTTCTTGTGAAGTTAACTCCTAGAAGAACTGACCAGTGTGATTTAAAAGAAAATCAGTTTAATGCATTAAGACTTTTTTATTCTGAATTTTAGATAACAAGAGATTTTTTGCAATCACAATAGGGTGATCAATTAAACAAAGAGTTTTTAAGATTCAGTGCTTACTTTCTGTTGTTGATGTTGTTATAATTATTTGATAGAGATGAAGGAGAGATCTTTGGTAAAGTTGAAAAATTGGATGCACCTGGGGACCTTTAAAAATATGAAAATGTTAAATTAGATAAAAAATGCTGAATTTTGAAATTAATATGAAATAAAGAAAAGAACTAACAGATGACAATGTATGTAGTAAATGAATGCTGGAAAACAGATTTATGACAAAATCATCATCCTTTTGTTTTCAATTTCTGATGTATTCATTCATATAAAAAATAATGGTANAAGACAGACATAGCTGTCTCTTATACACATCTTTCAAAAGAAATTTATCAAATTAAATATAACACTCGGTATTATTCTCATAAATCTACTAATGCAATACACTCATTTCTGAGTTCAGGTAACCATTACTAATATTTTACAATCAATAATTTTCTTAAGTCAGTGGAATTAATACTAATTTTTAAAGGAAGCATATTAAAGAAATCCACTTTGTGTCTCAATAGGTACCGAGCATGCGTGCTCAGTTGCTCAGTTGTGTCCAACTCTTACAACCCTATGGATTGCAGCTTTCCTAGGTCCCTCTGGCCATGGGATTTTCCAGGCAAGAGTATTGGAGTGAGTTGCCATTTCCTACTCCAGGGATCATTCCAACCCAGGGATTAAACCCACATCTCCTGCACTGGCATGCAGATTCTTTACCACTGAGCCACCTGGGAAGCCCCCAGAGTGTACCACGGCATTCTGATTATACACAACACAGATATCCGAGGATTTACCAATCTTAAAAGTGTAAGGCAAGAGGGATAAAAGAGCAAAGAGAATTCCAAACATAATGCCATGAAGCAATATTTGGCCAAATTCATCCCTGCAAAAACTGAACAGATATGAATCTGACTGCATACTACATACCTCACTAGTTCAGAATCTTTTTGGAGAAATCTCAATTACTAATGGCTTTTAATCAACAAATATGCTTTGAAGGCATGATTTACAATAAACAAATCCATGATATACAAACAATTATTTTAAAGTACTTTACTGTTTTAAAAATTATTTTATTTCTTTTACTCAGGTGACAATGAACAGCAAAACGGTCAATGAGCAGTAAAGTATATAATCTGTAAAATTTACTTTTTGGTAATTTGAACTTTGCAAAGTGGTGAGTAATAAAATTTCTTACATATAAAAATTTTATATAACTTTTGAAGTTTTATGAAATTTTGGTAAAATTTTTTCTTCATTTTAAAGGAAGTTTTTTGTTGTTGTTAACTATATACAGATAAAATTATATCAAGTGGGACTTCTATTTAGCTGCCTTTCTGACAGAAGAACCTTGCAAGATTTTATTTAACTGTACTAACCTCAAAACAAAAAATACAGCCACCAAGTTTTAATATAAAACAATGTAGAAGACACACTTAAAATGCAATTTTAATATAAATACTAATATTTTAAGGTATTTATTTTAAAATGTTAATAGTAATAAAAAAGCATTCTGGCACTGTTTGCCTTCATGTTAATAATGCTAAATTAGGGAAACAAACTAAAAACACTGAACCTAAGTTATAATGAATTAAGGAGGTTAATTTTTCAAAATGTGATCCATTTGACTACAATTTAATTCAACTCACTGCAAGTTTTCAAGTATACAGAAAGAGAAATATTCCCTTAAATTTGACTTATACTAAAAGTTATGAAAATAAACATTTTCTTATACAATATATTATATATGGCTAAGGTCATATATCATGTGAAATGCCTATACACACACACACACACACACACACACACACACATATTTATGTAAGTGAAAAAGTTGGCTTAAAGTTCAACATTCAGAAAACTAAGATCATGGCATCCAGTCCCATCACCTCATGGCAAATAGATGGGGAAACGGTGGAAACGGTGGCCGACTTTATTTTTCTGGGCTCCAAAATCACTGCAGATGGTGATTGAGGCCATGACATTAAAACACATTTATTCCTTGGAAGGAAAGTTATGACAAACCTAGACAGCATATTAAAAAGCAGAGACATTACTTTGCCAACAAAGGTCTGTCTAGTCAAGGCTATGGTTTTTCCAGTGGTCATGTTTATGGATGTGAGAGTTGGATTTATAAAGAAAGCTGAGTGCTGAAGAATTGATGCTTTTGAGTGCTGAAGAATTGATGCTTTTGAACTGTGGTGTTGGAGAAGACTCTTGAGAGTCCCTTGGACTGCAAGGAGATCCAACCAGTCCATCCTAAAGGAGATCAGTTCTGGGTGTTCATTGGAAGGACTGATGTTGAAGCTGAAACTCCAATACTTTGGCCACCTGAAGTGAAGAGCTGACTCATTTGGAAAGACCCTAATGCTGGGAGGGATTGGGGGCAGGAGGAGAAGGGGACGACAGAGGATGAGATGGTTGGATGGCATCACTGATTCCGTGGACATGGGTTTGGGTGGACTCCGGGAGTTGCTGATGAACAGGGAGGCCTGGCGTGCTGTGGTTCACGGGGTTAAAAAGAGTTGGACACGATGGAGCGACTGAACTGAACTGATGGTATATATGTACTGTGCTTAGTCGCTCAGCTGTGTCCGACTCTTTGGAACCCCATAAACTGTAGCCCGCCACACTCCTCTGTCCATGGGGATCCTCTGGGCAAGAATACTGGAGTGGGGTGCCACGCCCTTCTGCAGGAGATTTTCTGAACCCAGGGATTGAGTCCAGGTCCTCCACATTGCAGGCAGATTCTTTAACGTCTGACCCACCAGGGAAGCCCCCAAATAGTGGAATGGGTAGCCTATCCCTCTCTCCAGTGGAGCTTCCGGACCCAGGAGTCAAACGAGGGTCTCCTGCATTGCAGGCAGATTCACTGAGCTGCAGCTGAGGTTTCAGATTCACCAGCTAAGCTACCAGGGAAACCCATATGAGGGTGGGGAGTCTGTGTGTGTGTCTCT
>SJYV01047071.1:611246-760172 GCA_006410875.1 Neotragus pygmaeus
ATTGCCTTTTTCATAAATAAGAATTTGTATACACTTTTCAATTTTACTGACTGTACCTTCTAACTGAATCACAGATACACATTTTTTAAAAAACACCATATGCTGTCTGTGATTACATGTCTAGTTCTAAAATGACATCTGAAATTCTTACTCTTCTTAAAAATTTGAATGATAACAGATTTCTATATATTTCAATAATTAGCATTTAGAATATAAAACTCTGAAAGTACTTTATTTCTCTTTTAGTAAATTACTGTAGTATATATATTAAATCAAGAAGTTTATACTTCTGCTTGCTTTCTTGTGAAGTTAACTCCTAGAAGAACTGACCAGTGTGATTTAAAAGAAAATCAGTTTAATGCATTAAGACTTTTTTATTCTGAATTTTAGATAACAAGAGATTTTTTGCAATCACAATAGGGTGATCAATTAAACAAAGAGTTTTTAAGATTCAGTGCTTACTTTCTGTTGTTGATGTTGTTATAATTATTTGATAGAGATGAAGGAGAGATCTTTGGTAAAGTTGAAAAATTGGATGCACCTGGGGACCTTTAAAAATATGAAAATGTTAAATTAGATAAAAAATGCTGAATTTTGAAATTAATATGAAATAAAGAAAAGAACTAACAGATTACAATGTATGTAGTAAATGAATGCTGGAAAACAGATTTATGACAAAATCATCATCCTTTTGTTTTCAATTTCTGATGTATTCATTCATATAAAAAATAATGGTATATAAGGGAACTATTTTCAAAAGAAATTTATCAAATTAAATATAACACTCGGTATTATTCTCATAAATCTACTAATGCAATACACTCATTTCTGAGTTCAGGTAACCATTACTAATATTTTACAATCAATAATTTTCTTAAGTCAGTGGAATTAATACTAATTTTTAAAGGAAGCATATTAAAGAAATCCACTTTGTGTCTCAATAGGTACCGAGCATGCGTGCTCAGTTGCTCAGTTGTGTCCAACTCTTACAACCCTATGGATTGCAGCTTTCCTAGGTCCCTCTGGCCATGGGATTTTCCAGGCAAGAGTATTGGAGTGAGTTGCCATTTCCTACTCCAGGGATCATTCCAACCCAGGGATTAAACCCACATCTCCTGCACTGGCATGCAGATTCTTTACCACTGAGCCACCTGGGAAGCCCCCAGAGTGTACCACGGCATTCTGATTATACACAACACAGATATCCGAGGATTTACCAATCTTAAAAGTGTAAGGCAAGAGGGATAAAAGAGCAAAGAGAATTCCAAACATAATGCCATGAAGCAATATTTGGCCAAATTCATCCCTGCAAAAACTGAACAGATATGAATCTGACTGCATACTACATACCTCACTAGTTCAGAATCTTTTTGGAGAAATCTCAATTACTAATGGCTTTTAATCAACAAATATGCTTTGAAGGCATGATTTACAATAAACAAATCCATGATATACAAACAATTATTTTAAAGTACTTTACTGTTTTAAAAATTATTTTATTTCTTTTACTCAGGTGACAATGAACAGCAAAACGGTCAATGAGCAGTAAAGTATATAATCTGTAAAATTTACTTTTTGGTAATTTGAACTTTGCAAAGTGGTGAGTAATAAAATTTCTTACATATAAAAATTTTATATAACTTTTGAAGTTTTATGAAATTTTGGTAAAATTTTTTCTTCATTTTAAAGGAAGTTTTTTGTTGTTGTTAACTATATACAGATAAAATTATATCAAGTGGGACTTCTATTTAGCTGCCTTTCTGACAGAAGAACCTTGCAAGATTTTATTTAACTGTACTAACCTCAAAACAAAAAATACAGCCACCAAGTTTTAATATAAAACAATGTAGAAGACACACTTAAAATGCAATTTTAATATAAATACTAATATTTTAAGGTATTTATTTTAAAATGTTAATAGTAATAAAAAAGCATTCTGGCACTGTTTGCCTTCATGTTAATAATGCTAAATTAGGGAAACAAACTAAAAACACTGAACCTAAGTTATAATGAATTAAGGAGGTTAATTTTTCAAAATGTGATCCATTTGACTACAATTTAATTCAACTCACTGCAAGTTTTCAAGTATACAGAAAGAGAAATATTCCCTTAAATTTGACTTATACTAAAAGTTATGAAAATAAACATTTTCTTATACAATATATTATATATGGCTAAGGTCATATATCATGTGAAATGCCTATACACACACACACACACACACACACACACACACATATTTATGTAAGTGAAAAAGTTGGCTTAAAGTTCAACATTCAGAAAACTAAGATCATGGCATCCAGTCCCATCACCTCATGGCAAATAGATGGGGAAACGGTGGAAACGGTGGCCGACTTTATTTTTCTGGGCTCCAAAATCACTGCAGATGGTGATTGAGGCCATGACATTAAAACACATTTATTCCTTGGAAGGAAAGTTATGACAAACCTAGACAGCATATTAAAAAGCAGAGACATTACTTTGCCAACAAAGGTCTGTCTAGTCAAGGCTATGGTTTTTCCAGTGGTCATGTTTATGGATGTGAGAGTTGGATTTATAAAGAAAGCTGAGTGCTGAAGAATTGATGCTTTTGAGTGCTGAAGAATTGATGCTTTTGAACTGTGGTGTTGGAGAAGACTCTTGAGAGTCCCTTGGACTGCAAGGAGATCCAACCAGTCCATCCTAAAGGAGATCAGTTCTGGGTGTTCATTGGAAGGACTGATGTTGAAGCTGAAACTCCAATACTTTGGCCACCTGAAGTGAAGAGCTGACTCATTTGGAAAGACCCTAATGCTGGGAGGGATTGGGGGCAGGAGGAGAAGGGGACGACAGAGGATGAGATGGTTGGATGGCATCACTGATTCCGTGGACATGGGTTTGGGTGGACTCCGGGAGTTGCTGATGAACAGGGAGGCCTGGCGTGCTGTGGTTCACGGGGTTAAAAAGAGTTGGACACGATGGAGCGACTGAACTGAACTGATGGTATATATGTACTGTGCTTAGTCGCTCAGCTGTGTCCGACTCTTTGGAACCCCATAAACTGTAGCCCGCCACACTCCTCTGTCCATGGGGATCCTCTGGGCAAGAATACTGGAGTGGGGTGCCACGCCCTTCTGCAGGAGATTTTCTGAACCCAGGGATTGAGTCCAGGTCCTCCACATTGCAGGCAGATTCTTTAACGTCTGACCCACCAGGGAAGCCCCCAAATAGTGGAATGGGTAGCCTATCCCTCTCTCCAGTGGAGCTTCCGGACCCAGGAGTCAAACGAGGGTCTCCTGCATTGCAGGCAGATTCACTGAGCTGCAGCTGAGGTTTCAGATTCACCAGCTAAGCTACCAGGGAAACCCATATGAGGGTGGGGAGTCTGTGTGTGTGTCTCTGTGTGTGTGTGTGTGTGTGTGTGTGTGTAACATTTTTTCTGCCCATCTGTCTGTTTTTACTATTCATTAGCAACTCTACTCCAAGACAGTATTGGATTTCTTGCCCTTGTTAAGTCTAGCAATACAAAGACAGACATAGTTCCTGATCTCAAATAGTTCATAATCTAACAGGGAGAAATGACACAAGCAACCTACAAAACAGTGTTCTAAAATAAATTTTAAAATTATAACAAAATCAAATTTTGTGGGTAGTACATGAATTAATTTTAAAATGTGCACAGCTGGAAGGGTAGGTGGAAACTGGAACATAAGAGTATTCTAGGTGGAAAGAATAGTATGTGAAAATGTGTGGAGTTACAGAAATCGTGATGCGTTAGGGAATTATCAATAAATTGAAAAGAGTAGGAAGTGTGCAGTGTTAGACACAGAGGCAAGTGTCATAATAAAGAACCTCTTTTGTCCTCTGAAGGAATCTGGATTTTATCCAATTGTACTGTGGCATGTTGAAAGATTTTAAGAGTATCAACATAGCTGATTTGTATTCTAGAAAGTTAACTTTTGAGGAACAGAAAGAGACTGAAGATTGGAAGAGCATTTAGGAGACTATAAGAACAACAAAGGTGAGATGTCTTGGAGATTCAGAAAACAGTTCTCAAAGTGCAATCCGTGGACACCGAGCAGGCTACAAGATCCTTTCCAGGCAGCAGTCCATGAGGTCAAAAACACCAACATGTTATTTAAACATTATCTGACCTCTTTCACTGGGTAGATATTTGCACCAACAGTACAAAAACAATGGTAGGTAAAACTGCACAGTGCCAAAGAGATTACACTGTGAATGATATCCCCAGAGTTGTGCAGTATGAAACGTGCAAAAATAGGCAGGCTGCCCTGGAGAGGAAGAGAGCCAGCCAGTCAGAGGATTGGTCAGAGTCCTGAAAAACTGGTATAATGGTTTCAAAATAAGAGAATTTCTGTACTAGATAGTTATTAAAAAGAATTATTAAAGGGAGAGATCAAATAAATTAGGTTTTACAAAAGCTCAATAAGGACTCTGTTAAATCCCGAATAGGTGATAAGGAATAGTAAGTACTGCCTTTTTAAAGAAGTTAGCTATCAAAGGGAGAAAACTAAATGATATTCAGAGGAAATTGATGGTCTTGTTTTTAAAGATGGGAGAGATTTGTTTATATCTATATGTTAGCTTGGAAAATGATACTGGAAAAGAAACAAAAGCACAAACTAATGTTAACTAGTGTCTACTATATGTGGGCAGTATGCAAGGCATTTATATACACAGGAGTGAGCTGATAATGAAGGAAAAGCAGGGTCAGGGAAACATTTAGATAAATCCATTGGTAGAGAGCTTGCTCTTAAAGAGCACAGAAATCAGAGATGGATGGATGTGGTCCACAGGTAAATAGAGAAGTTTGATAAAACTTTTAAAATCCCGATACAGACATTATTGTTTATAGTTAGATCACTTATCTTCTGTGATTCCAACTTCTGACCTAGATTACACATAGCCCAATCTAGCTAGTATTTGTAGAATTAATTTAGGGGTTGATTAGTCAATCTGTGGATTATAGCCTGAACACTAACTCTTTCTCTGATATAATTTGGGAATCACACTGTTTATTAGCAACTTTGCACTAACAGCTTTATAAAGAGATGAGTGAAAAAAAATGCTTAGAATATTATGCACAAACTAGATGCTAAGCCAGTTATCTAGCATTAAATTCATTTTGGCTAGTTAGGGCTAAGTGTAATATAAGACAGTGAATCATCTCTTAACAAGATAGAAAAAAGTAAAACAGCACAGCTGAATTGATTTCATGAAGTAAGACGATTAAACATCACCCCTGCCAACTAAATGAATGCAGTATTTTAATTCCCCTATTCCCAGTGTTTCAGCAAAAAGCCTATAATTCAAGGCCAAGTTGAAATTCTTACTTGAACAGAAAAACACAGCTTTACCTAAATATTCAACATACATGGAAATCTAATATATACTGAGCAATGAAAATATAAAGAAATTAAGTCTGAATACTGACATATCTAATTTAAAACTTTTCAAACATGACATAAAACACAAATTTTTAAAATTTAACATTAAAAAACAAAAATTATTAACAAAAACAAGACTGATCTTAACTTTCCCAATTTCTAACAATCGTCCTAAACTAAGTTCTTAGAGAAAATAAAAATTTAAATCTCTTGAAAAATTAAGCACCTTTACTGCTGTGAGATACAGATTAGTTCAATTCAACAAGCATTTGCTTTGTGTCTCCTTTCTGTCAGCTGGCATGTTAAATACTTAAACAAAAGAACTTAAAAAATTTTCAAACACACACGTCCTCATGTACTCAGTATCACTCATTCAGCTTCAAAAATTATTAACATTCTACCACTCATTTTATTTATAAAGCCCTCAACTTCCACATTCATGTTTTCGCCGCACTATTTTAAATTTATAATTACACCTGTAAATACTACAATATGTGTCCCCAGCAGGTTAAGAGATCTTTTGCGATACTACTCTCTGCCCCAATCTAATATTCAGTTCATGTTCACATTTTTTTCCCCAACTGTCTCAAAAATTTAATTTGTCTGATTTGGGATCCCAAAAATGTCCTTACACTTGCAGATCAATTTTAGTTAACTCCAAGGGCCCTTACCTTAACTCCAAGAGCACTTTCTGCTCCTCCCAGCTAACTCCTCTGATTTCATCTTACTATGCCTATGTTTATTTTCCTTTCATCTAACTTTTTTATCTAGTCATACAGTTAACCTTGACTTATATGTGTCACTGTAAATTGTTCAAACATTTGGAACAAACCACAGGATAAAGTATCCAATAATTTTTTTTTAGTACCTCTGAATCAAGCATCTATTTGAGAACTGAATACATAAGCTTCATTTATGCATGAAATATACTATCTAAATGTCATAACTTCAATTTAATTTGGATATGGCTTTTAGATACTAAATCTAACACTACTAATAAGCTTGATTGTGACCATGCTCCCTTCGGTAAAACCTGGAGACATAGTACTAGATTATACATTATCTTGCCACAACAGAAAATAGGTAGTGTTTACACAAAGATTTATTTAATCAATGTGCATTTTCAGAATTCAAAGGAAAATTTGTATACACATTGAAGATATTAATGAATATTAAATTTAGGAACCACAAAGTATAGTTATGGGAGGTGTGTGTTTATGTATCAATACAAGCACAAGCATTTCCAAAAAAGATCTGGACTATGAACTAGTGATCAGTCTATTGGTAAATAACAATACAGAAGAACTTCATTACACCATTATGCAGCCTTTATCATTAGGTAACAAATAGCTAGGAAAGGATGTATATATTTAAATAATAAATATATTTATATATAGTTTTTTCTCTCTCCAGGAATAATGCCTTTCCAACCAAGTACCACCTTAGTTATTTTTCTTCTTCCAGTACATTTCACGATGAGTGATCTATATCAGGTGTTCCATTTTCTGACTAGGTATTCATCCCCTCTTTCCCTATCCTCTATTTCTTATTCTCATCATGCATTCTATATTTCTTAAAAAAATTTTTTTATTGGAGTATAGTTGATTTACAATGTTGTGTTCTTTTTCTTACTCAGACCAATGAGATGAAGCATGAAAGAAAATTTATAAAGACTCAAAATGTCTTTAAAAATGACAACAAATTGCAGATTTTGGAATGTTATTCTAGATTTATGGTTCATAGGCTGCATTTTGAAGATGTTATTAATTTGAAAAATATGAATTTGAATGACAAGGAATGAAAAACTGGTTCCTGAGCCATCTTCTCAACTCCTACAACCAAAATCACTCAATCCCTCACCTTTCAGTATTTGAACAAGGTTAAAATTGGTAACAAATTTGTATACTTTCATAGAAACTTTAAGAAAGCACTTTCTGTGAACTCTAATAACCATTGTTCTTTTAGTACCAAAGTAAAACTATCATAACCAAATCTACTAATGTTTCAAACAGGCAGAGATTTTCTTGCTTATAAATACTTAAAAAGTGTCTATTCGGGTTATTGTTAAAATGGAAACAATACTTTATCTCACAGGAGTTTCCTAGTACAAATTTTCAGTTGAACAGGTCTATCCACCATTTCTGATTCCATTTATACAGTTAACCTTGCAATTACTATACATGCAAACTGGTCTTAATAAGTCCAAAAGAAATATATGCTAGGCTTTTCCATCTATATTTAAACAGATACAAAATCAAAACAGCTGATGTAAAAAAACACAAAAACAATTACAGTCACCTAGATGTTTATTATTTATCCTAAATAAAAAGTAGTATCCAGTGGTTTTATTTATAAAATGTTTCCTCTCTCCAAGCAGAGCATTCAGGGACAGAGTGCTGTAAAAATATTAACATACCACTAAGATGAAGTTTATACTTAGTGCTCAGTTACCAATGTGGAATTCTGCTAATCAGAACACCACAGATGGCAGAGGGCCAACATCTGAGTTAAGAACTACTGGCTTAGTTTTCTATTTGATTTATTTTAGCCTGTCATGTCTTACCTGGTTGATTTTGGATTCTTCTCCAGATGTTTTCTAGCTTATGAAAACTGCCTCTTCAGTCATCAATGACCCTTACTTTTTTCAACAGATTCTTAATTACACATCTCTTGTCAGTATTTTTGAGCAATTAATGAAAATGTCTGAATTAAAACAACTTCTCATGCTACTTTTATAAGAATTTTTACTTATTTTAGAAAAACAGCAAAATATGGATATTTTAATTTCTAAAACATTAGTAACTGTCAAAAGCACTCTGAGACAATTATACCTAAATGAAACCGTACAGAAAAAAAGTAATAGTACAATTTAGTTAATTAATCAAGTTACACTGCTTCTAACTAAGGGATAAGGTGTTAACATTAAACAAATTTTCTGGAGAGTAAAGGGTAATCTAATGATTAGATTTCCCCTCTCTTTTGGAACACACAGGATTCTAGAATTACTCTACTTTAAAATAGTTTTTTAAAAATATAAGCTGTAACTAGCTACACATCTCCAATTGAAAAATTAGACTATCCACCCAATGATAACATTTTCAGAAAGATAGCCAAATTTAACACAACAGAAAAAACATTTCAATGGTTGAAGCTTTCATAAAATATTATTAGAAAATAATGTGTTTTTGAGCAGCTTTAAGAAATTAGATACTTAAGAACTAGATTAGAAATCCAAGTTCTGGAAAAAACTAAGCATCTCAATTTTAAAAAAATAAAGCATGAATATAAAGATGAAAAAATAAAATTATAAATTGATATCTAGCAGACAAATCTGAATAGATAAAAATTGAAAACTTTTGAATAATTTTTAGGTAGGTTCTTAAGATTTTCAATTAGATTTTGGGTTGTCATAGGTTAACACATTTTATAAACAGGACTACATGTTTTAAAATTATATTTATGCTTAATAAGGCTTTTATATTTAGCAGTTCCTTGGGTGAGGATATATTATCTCCATTCTGATAGAAATGGGCCTAGTATGATTTTTAGGTCCTTCAGAACAGTTAGTTTTCAGTAGGATAGAAAAGTCAAGACAGTTAGATACCAACAGTAGGCTTTCTCTCAGTGCCTACTGTAGTGGTGTTCTTGTATTTTCTTCTTCATAAGCAGCACCTAAAATTCAGATTCCTGAGTCCCCTCATAAAGATTTATACTCGCTGATCTGGTGGGGAGGACTGTGGAAACTTCTGTCTATAGTGGTTCACACAATACATACTAAGAAACATTTATCTACAGAATTTCTCAAAGTGTGACAGACCCACAGCATTAGAATCAGCTATGAGCTTATTAATGAGAAATGCAAATTGACGAGCCTGACCCAGATCTACTGAATCAGAAACTCTAATGATGGGGCTTAGGTTTTAACAAACTCAACAGGTGACTCTTCCTTTCATCACCATATTACAGCTTTTAATGATTTTTTTCCTTGGCTTTTGACACTCTAAGTAGGAAATATTTATGTGCTAAGCAGTATGAGCACTGGACAGACTGCAGATTACTGGTGGCTATTAGAACTAGCATCTTTATAGCATGTGGAGGACCAAAGGTTATCTCCTGACAGATATGATGACAATTCTAAGTGTTACAGCTGTTCTGTATTTTAATATCTTGAAGTTTCTTTTTTGAGGACCTTAAAATTACATGCCTTCTGCTACAGTTGAATTTGTCTAAGTCACATGTGGTTATAATGTAATAACTCAATGAATACACAGAATTTCACTTAAAAAAAAAAAGCTGGCATTTATGCAAAAAAAAAAAAGGAATTTGCATCTTTACTTCAATTGTAAATAATTCCTCAAACTTTTTCTATAATCTGTATGATTTTCCTCCACTTCAGGTGCCTTCTCAATGTTCTTGAATAATTTTATATAGTATGTTCTGTTCCAAGTTTACTTAAATGATACTAAGTTAAATTTCATTTTGTTTTTATTTTTTTCTCTCAACAGTATGTTTTAAAGTTTATTCAGTTTTAAAGATCTTATCACTGTTACTTCTACCTACTGCACTGGTTTTCCACAGTACATCACCATCATTTTTCTTATTCATTCTACCTGAAAAAGATATTTAGTGAGGCTGTGTTCTTCAAATCCTCACTATCACAAACAATGCAGCTACAAAGACTGCATAATACATTCAGGGACCTGTGTAAAAAATTCCTCTGAGTGCTGGGTCAGAGGCATTAAGCATTCCTAATTTAATTAAACACTGACTGATTTATAGAATGGTACTAGTTTGTACTTCTACCGTCAGTACCTAAGTCATCTCCTACAACTCTACAAACACTTCTTACTAGCACCCTTTTAGGTTTTTGTCATTCTGATGGCTATTAGGTTATATCTCATGCTTTAATTTTACAAGAGAGTTTGTATGCCACCTTACTACCTGTCAGCGCTTGGGCATCCCCCTCTTTAAATTTTTTAACCTTTTATTTTTATAAAAGGTTATTTGCTTTGTTTCCATTAATTCACAGCAGTTCTTTGCACAGTGTAGTATTATTCCCTTGTAGGTTTTAGATTTTCTAAAACCAACATTTGACTTTTAACTTCAGTTCCTTTAACAGAAATACTTAATGTAATCAAACACATTAATTTTCACACTATGTTCTGTGATCCCTCAGTCACAGATACTATCCAAATTATCTTATTGAAGTGGGTTACTAATGTTATATATCAATGGTCAGGAATCTATGGTGCACAAGCCAAATCCACTTTTTAAACAAAGTTTTACTGCAACACATCACATCCATATGTTTACACAATGTTTACTGCTACTTTCAAGCTATATCAGCAGTTATAGTTGAGTCAGAGACCCTATGGCCTATAAAGATAAAAATACTTATATGTTGTGTTGTGATAGTTGCTCAGTCATGTCTTGAGTCTTTACGACCCCATGGACTATAGCCTGCCAGGCTTCTCTGTTTATGGGGCTTCACCANAAAAAGGAATTTGCATCTTTACTTCAATTGTAAATAATTCCTCAAACTTTTTCTATAATCTGTATGATTTTCCTCCACTTCAGGTGCCTTCTCAATGTTCTTGAATAATTTTATATAGTATGTTCTGTTCCAAGTTTACTTAAATGATACTAAGTTAAATTTCATTTTGTTTTTATTTTTTTCTCTCAACAGTATGTTTTAAAGTTTATTCAGTTTTAAAGATCTTATCACTGTTACTTCTACCTACTGCACTGGTTTTCCACAGTACATCACCATCATTTTTCTTATTCATTCTACCTGAAAAAGATATTTAGTGAGGCTGTGTTCTTCAAATCCTCACTATCACAAACAATGCAGCTACAAAGACTGCATAATACATTCAGGGACCTGTGTAAAAAATTCCTCTGAGTGCTGGGTCAGAGGCATTAAGCATTCCTAATTTAATTAAACACTGACTGATTTATAGAATGGTACTAGTTTGTACTTCTACCGTCAGTACCTAAGTCATCTCCTACAACTCTACAAACACTTCTTACTAGCACCCTTTTAGGTTTTTGTCATTCTGATGGCTATTAGGTTATATCTCATGCTTTAATTTTACAAGAGAGTTTGTATGCCACCTTACTACCTGTCAGCGCTTGGGCATCCCCCTCTTTAAATTTTTTAACCTTTTATTTTTATAAAAGGTTATTTGCTTTGTTTCCATTAATTCACAGCAGTTCTTTGCACAGTGTAGTATTATTCCCTTGTAGGTTTTAGATTTTCTAAAACCAACATTTGACTTTTAACTTCAGTTCCTTTAACAGAAATACTTAATGTAATCAAACACATTAATTTTCACACTATGTTCTGTGATCCCTCAGTCACAGATACTATCCAAATTATCTTATTGAAGTGGGTTACTAATGTTATATATCAATGGTCAGGAATCTATGGTGCACAAGCCAAATCCACTTTTTAAACAAAGTTTTACTGCAACACATCACATCCATATGTTTACACAATGTTTACTGCTACTTTCAAGCTATATCAGCAGTTATAGTTGAGTCAGAGACCCTATGGCCTATAAAGATAAAAATACTTATATGTTGTGTTGTGATAGTTGCTCAGTCATGTCTTGAGTCTTTACGACCCCATGGACTATAGCCTGCCAGGCTTCTCTGTTTATGGGGCTTCACCAAGGCAGGCAAGAACACTGGAGTGGGTTGCCATGCCCTCCTCCAAGGGATCTTCCGAACCCATGGATTGAACCCAGGTCCCCTGCATTGCAGGTGGATTCTTTACTATTGGAGCCACCACAGAAGCCCAAGAAAGCTGAAGTGGGCAGCCTATGCCTTCTCCAGGGGAACTTTCTGACCCAGAAATTGAACCGGGGTCTAGTGCATTGCAGGTGGATTCTTTACCAGCTAAGCTAAAGAGTATTGAACTATGGGTATAGAAAACACCTGTGAACTTTTATAAATTAATTTTGTATTATATAGTATTGCTGAATTCTCTTAGTTCTAGTCTTCTGTCTTTGGATTTTATGAAGACAGTATTATTATTTACAAATAGTATATTTTATTTCTTTTTAAAATTTCTAATCTTATTTAGTTTGGGTTCAAAAATTTTCAATTACATGTTTGCTACAAATTTTAGACTTATAGGCTTTATCAAGTTAGGACAATTCCCTTTTATTCTTTTTTGAGAGTCTTTTCATATACTAGATGCTAATTAAAAATTGTTTATATTAATTTATGACATACTGTTATATTGTATTTCTCACATTTTATAGTGAATGAATAAAACTTTTCATGTTTTAATATTTGGGTTTCCTATAAAACTGGGTGATTCAGTGAAGAATGGGACTCAATTGTACTTCTGTGTGTATCTNTATGAAGACAGTATTATTATTTACAAATAGTATATTTTATTTCTTTTTAAAATTTCTAATCTTATTTAGTTTGGGTTCAAAAATTTTCAATTACATGTTTGCTACAAATTTTAGACTTATAGGCTTTATCAAGTTAGGACAATTCCCTTTTATTCTTTTTTGAGACTCTTTTCATATACTAGATGCGAATTAAAAATTGTTTATATTAATTTATGACATACTGTTATATTGTATTTCTCACATTTTATAGTGAATGAATAAAACTTTTCATGTTTTAATATTTGGGTTTCCTATAAAACTGGGTGATTCAGTGAAGAATGGGACTCAATTGTACTTCTGTGTGTATCTTTGGTATGGTACCTTCACTTACCAATATTTACTACATGTGTATAGTGTGTAAAGTACCATATTATAATGTTTTCTCTTACAAAATCAAGTAACTATAGCTGTTTAAATAAAACTGGTACTGTGCTAGCAGCTAGGAATGAAGATAATAAAAGAAAATATTAATATGTAGTTTTATCTCTTAGGTGAATATCAGTAATTTTAAGTTGAAAAGGTCTCTCAGTCTTTGAAATTCATGGGGCTTTTATATTAACCCACAAGCAATTCTGTAACCTCAAAAGTTATTTAAAGCTGTAACAAGTATACAACTATCTAAAGATAAGCTAGAAAAAAAAAATAGTAGCTCTGATCGAAACACTAAATGTGAATATTCACAAAGAAAATATTTCTAGCTTCTAAAAACTAAATGCATCAAGAAATCTACATGATTCTACCATGTGTTTTTTAGTATCTCCCTAAAATGTCTACTCTTGCATTACATCCAACTAAGTGGAGTAAAAATAAAATGTAATTAATATACTTGGGCATATTCCCACAAAAAATTTATATAAACTTCACAGAAGATAAAAAGGACAGAGAATAACTTACTAAAGGTATATTTTAGTTCTGAAGGAAATTAAGTGGCAGGCTGTTCTCTTTCATTAGCTAGGTTGGTTAACAATGACTAAATTATCATAAATTTAAGAACCGTTATTTTAAGGATTTCAAAACACAAAGTCACAATCTTTCATCAGAAAATCTGAAATTCCAAAAGCTTTGAAAATTTAAAAAATTCTCCATGATTCCCTTAAGGGCAATCTAACCTGAAATGATATGAGCTATTTATACTCCTTATTTATCCTACTTGGTGTGAATACTTAATGAATACTAATGTGCTTAACTATGAGAGTCTCTCTGGACGTTATAGGAATAGTAAAACAGTAAGTGGCATATGTGACACATTACTTTTCAAATGTCTACAAAGTCGAAATATTGAAATACAACTAGTCCTAAGTGTTTTTGATAATGAAATGTGGATCTGAAAATCCTAAAACCAGTAAAAATACTTCCTGCTATGCAGCATTTTCACTCTGTTAATTGTTTCTGTTACTGTGTGGAAACTTTTTAGTTTGATGTAGTCCCTTTTGTCTATTATTGCTTTTGTTGCTAGTGCTTTTGCTGTCATATTCAATATATCGCTGCCAAAACCAATGTCATACTTTATAGATTCAGGTCTTGTTTTTAAATCTTTAAACAACATATCTGATAAGAGGTTAATATTCAAAATATCAATATATAAGAAACTTGTTACAATTCAACAGCAAAACCGTCAAATAACCAGATTAACAAATGGGTCTAGGGTTTGTTTGAACAGACGCTTCTGCAAAGGCAGCATACAAACAGATAATAAGTATGTTAAAAAGATGCTCAATATCAGAAATCACTGGGAAATGCAAATCATACCACAATGAGATACCACCTCACACCTGTTAGGATGTTTATTACCAAAACAAGAAAAGAAAGCAAGAGCCAGCAAGGATGTGGGGAAACTGGAACCCTTGTAAACTGCTGCAGTGTAAAATGGTATAGGCACTACAAAAACAGTAAGCAGGTTCCTCAAAAAATTAGAACTAGAATTATCACATGATCCAGAAATCTCACTTTTGGGTATACATACAAAGGAAATGAAATCAGTATCTTGAAGAGGCATCTGCACTCCCAAGTTCATTGTAGTATAATTTAAAATAGCCCAGATGATGGAAACAATCTGAATGTTTGTTGATGGAAGAAAATATACAATGGACTTTTATCCAGCCTTGAAAAAGGAATGAAATCATGCCATATTTGATAACATGGATGAACCTAAGGGACAGTATGCTTGGTGGTGGGTTAGTTGCTACATTGTGTCTGATTCTTTGTGGTCCCATGGTCTGTAGTCTCACCAGGCCTTCTCTGTCCATGGGATTATCCAGGCAAGAATATTAGAGTGGGTTGCCATTTTCTTCTCGAGGGGATCTTCCCAACCCAGGAATCAAACCCATGCGTCCTGCACTGGCAGGCAGATTCTTTACTACTGAGCCACCAGGGAAGCCTTGTTACTATTAAACCCTGCAAAAAATGATCTTGTTCCTATAGACATCCAGCCCAGTGGTTCTGTTAATAGCATGGACTGTATTTAAAGGCAAAAATCAGAAAAATTGAAATTTTGCAAAGGATAATATAAGCAGGCTATACAATACAGAGATAATTATATTTTACTTCATGAAAGCTATCAAAGACTAGATTTTTTTCAAGAAGCGATAAGCCCATATGATTGAGGATAATATGTTTGGTAAAGTAAGACAATTCACAGAAAGACAATACTGTGTGATTTCACTTATATGAGGTTATGCAAACTAGTCAAACTCATAGAAACAGACAGTAGAAGGGAGATTCCCAGGGGCTGAAGAAGGGAAAAATGAGGAATTACTGTTCAACAGGAATAAAGATTGCTACACGATGAATAAATTCTAGAAATCTTCTGTAGAACAATGTACCTACAGTTAACAATACTGCAAGTACACACACTTAAAACTTTGTTAAGCGGGCAGACAGATATCAAGCTATGTTTTTTTTTTAACCATAATTTAAAAAATTTTAATAGAAGATTTCTAATTTTTTCATTGTTCATTTAACATCAAAATAAAACTCCTCTATCTCTACTTGTGCTTTTATACTCTATTTATTTAAATAAATAAAAAGTATTACTTTCACATCAGATTCATTTTGACAAAGAATATTCTTTTAACAGATACGTAAAAAATCACAAAAAGCTTGAAAAAATTAAACAAAATGTTTAAATAGTGATTTGACTGTATTAGTGCACCATTACATTTGTAACACTTATACATTATTTTAAAAGAAATTAGTATTGGAAAGCTTTTAAATTACAGTAATATTAATTTAAGTGCAAATTTAGACAACTCCTATACTGAGAATAAAACACTAACGTGTTAAAAAGTTAAATATATTTGCAATATATAATTACGTTCTTCTGTCATTCTGTATTATCTGAAATCAAAGCTTCAAAATCATGTATTAAGCCATAAAAGGTGAGAGCACTTACTTAGGAGTAGACGGACCCCTTGGCCATGTTCCATCTTCATTTTTCTGTTCTATCACTAACACCTGCAAATAAGACAATAATAGAGTGTTTTTCCTGAAGTTAAAATAGCTTAAGATTAGCTGTATATGCTAAATAACTAAAGCAACTCTGCAGTGTCTTATAAGACACAGTAGACAAGGTGATGAGGTATTTGCACTTTGATTTCAAAGTGGGTCAAGGGAGATAAAGAGACCTTGAATATAAGATGTCGGCAATAACAGAAAGAAAGAAAGGTAACAAACTATAAGAAAAATCATTGGTTCTATGACTTAAAGCATTAAAAATGTTTAAACTGAGTTGATAGAAGTTCTTTGAATTTGGGGAGTATGTTTTCTATTTGTTGCTTGTAAAAGTATTGTGCAAAAAAAAGATGCTCAATGAATGGTTACAGCTGTTCTTAAACATACTTATGTATGATCTCAGTTAACTACTGTTATGCAAATACTGAGGAACAGAGACAAAGATAGTTCCAAATTACAGATTATATGTGATTTGTCTGGGGCTTTGATCTGAGAGAATAGCATTGAAATATGTATATTATCATGTGTGAAACAGATCGCCAGTCCAGGTTCGATGCATGAGACAGGGTGCTCAGGGCTGGTGCATTGGAATGACCCTGAGGGATGGGATGGGGAGAGAGGTGGGAGGGGGGTTCAGGATGGGGAACACATGTAGACCCATGGCTGGTTCATGTCAATGTATGACAAAAACCACTACAATATTGTAATTAGCCTCCAATTAAAATAAATAAATTTAAAATAAAAAAAGGGATTTGTCCTTATTTACATTATTGCTGTATAAATTAGAAAATCTTTTAAGATATAAATGATAGAACCATGTATGAGAATCAGACTGCAGTTCTCTATTGCGGCATAGTTAGACACAAATCACCTCTAACAAATGAAAGGTACAGGCTGAGGTGAGCTATATTTTAAAATAAAACCCCAGAATCTTTTTTCATTATCTTCAAATCTAAAACAGAAGGCGCTTTTCTAGTTTTTAGTAGGGGTGAGTCTGTGCAAAGAAGAAAAACCAAAATAATAAACAAAAGAAATGTGATCTCTACAGCTTAGTATCTAAATTTCTGCAGGAAAACTATAATATAGAAAACTTGCCTGGAAGCAAATTCAAGGCATTAAAAATTTGCATATATTCTATACTACATTTTTATTAACTCTTTTAAAGTTGCAATTTTGTTACCTGTTCTTTATACTCTTAATAATATACTTCTTTATTGATAAAATAATTTAAAAACAAATTTTATTTGGAGGATAATTGCTTTACAAATGTTGTGCTGGTTTCTGCAGTATAACAACGTGAATCAGTCATAAGAAGGGGCCGTATGTAATATACTTAGTAATATACTTTCGTGGACTGTATGTTTCAGGCAATTTCTAAGTTGGCATTTAGATATTAACCATGTAAAAATGTAAGCCTGATTCAGAACATATACACAAATGAAATATTGATTTAAAAAATTTATGGAACCATGTTGTTGATAAAATATGCTAATTAAAACACTAACGTTATCTGTGTGTGCAGTGTGTTAGTTGCTCAATCGTGTCTGATCCTTTGTGACCAATGGACTGTATGTCGCCCACAAGGCTCCTCTGTCCATGGGATTTTCCAGGCAAGAATATTGGAGTGGGTTGCCATTTCCTCCTCCCAGGGATCTTCCCAACCCAGAAATCGAACTCGCATCTCCTATGTCTCCTGCACTGCAAGCAGATTCTTTACCCACTGAGCTACTGGGGAAGCCAAAGTTACCTTTAAAAAAGTTATCTGTAAAAAACTTATTTCCTACAAACAAAAAGCACATGTGAGGAACTTCCCTGATGGTCCAGTGGTTAAGACTCTACACCCTTGGTGCAGGGAGCACATGTTTGATCCCTGGGTGGGGAACTAAGATCCTGCAAGCCATACAGCTTCACCAGAAAACAAAAAACAAACTCCCAAAACACACATGAAGTATAGGTAATATATTAAGAATAGTGCACTGTATATCTGCCATCCTGACATCTCCCTGATCATATTCCTCTCCCTACCTACCACGGGCAATTAACCATTATGCTCAATTTCTGGTTTAAGAAGATATAGTCATATATTTACATAGTTTTACATGTTTATAAAATTGAGTTTGCTGAGTAATTTTTAACTTCTGAAGGAAGGATTTCCTGTGCTACAACTTATAACTGTATAGACATCTAAGTAAAAATACTTTATTAAAAAACATATACACATAAACTTTGTCTCTAGCAGCACTTAAATCAGCTATAAAGCAAAAGAGTTTAGCTATAGAAAATGTCAAAAGTATATATTTAATATCTTTGCTTACAGTTTGTTTTTTAAAGGAAGATCCTAAAGCTGAAGAATCAAAAAAATATTTAAAGTTTAACTGTAACCTTTAATCCCAAGCAGTATTTGTATTTTAAATTCCTTTTGTCTTTACAATTAATGTTGAATGCCACCAGAAATGCTAAAACTCATTTCCTTACTCAAATGTATCATTTTCTGAATAAAATTTTCATCATTCATGGTTAAAACCTTAACTCAAAAATATTTTTAAAAGATTTTAAGATTGAATTAAATTGAACATACACATATAAGAAAGAGAGGTGAAGGCCGTCTATTTTGAGAGGCAAATCCTTCAATAATGTATCTTTGTTTCATTTTCTAATGAGGATACTTTCTATTTCAGTAAGAAAAAAAAATTCTTTTAAGTCTAAGATAGTGTTCAGTTCATTCATCATCACTCAGAAAATAACTGGTACAAAAATCTAGCCAATTTCAGTCATTTTCTCTGAACCATTTCTATTTCAAAAGATCAAATGTCTCTAAAGATATTCTATAAGAATGTTTAATAAGATATTTAGTCTTGTTAAAATAATTGTCATTTTCATTCCAATAGATGCATTCCTATCAAGAATATCAAATTACTTAAATTCTCTAAGCCTCAGTCTAACATATATGACAAGGAGAATTATAGCCATTACACAGATTCAATTACTGAAAATATTTAAGAAATAATCCTATACATTTTAACTGTATTCCCTGGAGCTACGACATGGCCTGATGGATGGTAACCTCTTTCTACTGGAAGAGAGAAAGAGGAGTTGGATGGGTAAGGAAGGGAGTGTCGAGTAGCCAGTAGTTCCAAATGTCTCAATCAGCTTCAACTGGATAACTCCTTTTATATTGGAATACATATTAGATTTTGTAAGATTTTACTTAAGAATATAATGGCTAAAATAAGTGTGAAAATCATTGTTTTACAGCTCAGGACAATATTTGATTACAGTAGGAACAATTTCCATCACATATCAATATCAATTTTAAATTAACACAGAACAAAGCAAAAACTTCCATATATTGGAGCAGCAGGCTCTGTGTGAGGTATTAAAGTATAGGTCCTATTTAGGACACAAAATCCAAGCAAAACAAGGACTTCATGAAAGGCTGAAGAAATGATCTGACATTGGAACTGGAAGAATGGATAATCTGATCTGGTTAGATTACATGATAGGATGGGAAGCTTCATTTCAATATTTGGATGTTTAAAAAGAATTTTATTTTGGATGAATACAGGGAATGGGGAGAAGGACACAATGGGCAGATGAAATAACATATATCAAAGAACAAGAGAATATAACACCATAATAGGCTTAAAGACTTTAAGTAGTTCAGTTAGGTTTTGTTAGGAATGCAAATCAAAAGACAAGATTAATCAAAAGATGCTGGAAGAATAAGGTAAAAGGATAAATCATGATTTGCATGCTATGTTAAGGTGCGGGAACTTGACTTTACAATTGTTAAGGAGCCAGGGAAGATTAGGATATAATAGGTTTACATTTTAGAAAGGGTATTCTGGCAGAAATACGGAAGGTTAAGAATGGACATGAAAAGACTGGAAGCAGAGGGATTTGTTAAAACATTACTGAAAGATAAGGGCTGGAAATGGAATAGAGATTAATTAGAGAGAGAGCTGGAAGGAAGAATCAGTAAGACTTGCTGATTGTGTCTAGAAATCTTCATTTCTCAACACATTATTTGTTTGGATTACATCATAAAGAAAGTCTTTCATTTGTTTGTATTATGTCATAAAGACCAAACTAGGGGTTGACCCCTTCTAACAGGTTTTGGCAAACTACAATTCACTTAGCTCACCGACTGCTTTTGAAAATAAAGTTTGTTGGAACATAGCCATATCCATTTTCTACGTATTGTTTACCATTACTTTCTTGCTCTACAATGGCAAAGTTGTGGTCATGACAGAGATCATATAGACCGCTGACACAAAAATATTTATTACTTGATCCTTTACAAAAAGTATGTTTGATCCCTTATTATATTGGTTGTCAATGGAAAATTATTTTTAAAAAGTAGGTTATTCAAGGAGAAAAGAAGTTATAATTAGTGTATAATTAGTGACCAGCAGGGAGGAAATCAGAGATAGTGGAACCCATTGTAGAGTGTCAGTATAGCCATAAAGTTTGAGTCTCAAAAGCTTCATGTATAGTATGCTTAAAATAAACAGTATTGCTAAATAATACCTGTCCTTGGTATAAACCAGCATCCTGAATGGTGCTGTCTGGTTTATTCAGTGGTTCAAATGTATTACTCATGTATTTGTTCCACAATCTGGTCTCCTTTTCATCTGGAATATTGAAGATTTTTCTTATTTCCTTTTCAATTGTATCTAGATATAAGGAGGAAAGATATGTAAATGTAATAAATATTTAATAATGTACACACAGAGATGAGTGCTCACTACCATAAAAATCCTAAATTTAAAATACTGATAATAATAACAAGAGAAGATAAACAAATAAGTAGGAAATACATAAAACAATCAAGTTTTTGAGAGTGGGTATACTTTCGGAATAAAATGATAATTGTAACTCTAACAGATAATTACTTGGGGAAATTAATATCTCAAAGGTAAGAGTTCAATAACATAATACTAAAATATAGTTTACATTATACAGGGTGCACTTTAACTTCTTACACATTATAAAATTAATGTATTTTCTGATGATGTGTTGGTGTTAGAAATTAAAGTATGAGTCAGAGATGCCACAGGATGATATTTTGTTACAACAAAACCAATTTAAGAATAATTTATATTAAGCTGAATATAATTTACAGTTTAAATAGCTAACTGAAATTAAATAGAATATGGAGACACACAAAAAAGTGCCACCTTTGAAGAGAGGTTGGTCAAAAATCTCTTGATTCCTTATTTCTAAACCAATTTCTTCTCCTACCTGAGTGGGAGAAGTCTTTTTTTAAAAACCCAGAACAGTTCATCTGCTGTTAACTAAGATATAGGAGTATCTACATGTTTGAGAGTTACTAAGTTTTGGTACCATTTTTAGATTAATCTTTAAAGTATTTTTAAACATTGTCAATAACTCACTTAACTTAGATTCAAGAAAATTACACTTAAAATATTTTATAACATATGAAGAAATATAAAATTCCTCTTTTAGAATACTTGATTTCGGACAAAACATTATTTGTAAAATACTAAGTTTAACAATACATGTTCTCTTCAAAAATAAAACCCACACCTATCCTACATAATCAAACTTAGTTCAATAGCACTGTTTATGTTCTACTTAGCTTCTAATGCTCTTTAACAGTCTTACAGTGAAAGACAGTTTAATTAAGGCATTAATTACACAGAAAACATTAAAGTCTACTTCAAAACTTAAAGCAAACTAGCCAGAAGATTTGAAAAATTACATTAAATAACTATAAGTATACTGTTAATACTGCTTTGTATTTTGGCAGTACTGATTTTTTTAACTGAAGTGTAAATGTATATAGAAAAATGCACAAATTGTCAGTATATAATGATGAACTTCCAAAGTGGATACACCCATGTAAGCAGTACAAAAAACAGAAAATTACCTAGGAATGAGGCTACAGGAAGAGGTCAAGGAAGGGAGGTCATTTTAGTCTTTCTATAAAAATGAATACTTATTTCCTGATTGAAGAAATAAATCTTGCTCATTGCGAAAATGCATAAAATATAAATAAAATGTCCACTTAGAGATAACCACTGTTATCATTTTGATATTTTTTCTTCTACGCATTTTTCCTATTAGTACATATATATTTATATGCATAATATATACAAGTAATATGGAAATGTCCCCTTTGATTTTGAGAAGGGTAATGCAAAGTCCCTGAGATGCGGATGTATTGGGCATGTTTTAGAACACCAAGGTGCACCAATGTAGCTGAAGTGGAATTTTGTTGTTCAGTTGCTAAGTTTTGTCTGACTCTTCGTGACTCCCACCAGGCTCCACTGTCTATGGGATTTCCCAGGAAAGAATAATGGGGTGGACTGTCACTTCTCCAGGAATCTTTCCCACCCAGGGATCGAACACAGATCTCCTCCATTGGTAGACAGATTCTTCACCACTGAACTACTAGGGAAGCCTGAAGTGGAATGACCAAGATGAAAATAAGCCCGTCAAGGTACTAACTGTAGGATCATACAGAATTTAGGAAGTTATGAAAGCATTCTACTTTATCTAATTAAGAAGAGAAGTCACTGAGGGGTTGTGAGTAGAGAAGTGGCATGATCCAACTGACATTTTAAATGCTCACTTTTGCTGCTAGTAAAGAACAAACTAAAGAATGTCAAAGATGGGAGACTAGGTACTATAGAAATCCAATCACGGTGATTAACAGTGGAAGCAACATTAAGCCGCCAGACTGAGAACAGATTCTAAGGAATGCTTAGAAGTTATGTTGCCAGATTATGCAGTTGAGAAATGCAAGGGAATCAGAATGATACCAAGGGTTTTAGCTTAAGCAATCAGAAGAGTGCAAGTAATGATTACTCAGACAGGGAAAAATAACAGAGTAGTACGTTTTAGGGGGAAGAGGAAAAGCTTAGTTTCAGACATGTTATCCTTAGATTTTCATCAGACACAGATGAAGATATGGAATGGCGGAAACTGGAATTAAGGGAGAATTTGGGTAGGAGATATAAGAAATCAATATATAGAAAGGATTAAAAGCCAGGGTAAAACATTAAGGAAAAGAAAGGAGATCCAAGGACTAAGCGTATCACACTGATGTTTTGAGGTCAGAAATATGAAGAGCATCTTACGAATGACTTTGAGAAGTTGCAGCCAGTGAGAACTTGTGTGCTGAAGCCATGTGAAGAGAAAATATTTCTAGATGGAATTTTTGCTGGCATGCTAAGATATGCAGAGTACATCATGCAAAATGCTGGACTGGATGAAGCACAAGCTGGAATCAAGATTGCTGAGAGAAATATCAATCACCTCAGATATGCAGATGACACCACCTTTATGGCAGAAAGTGAAGAACTAAAGAGCCTCTTGATGAAAGTGAAAAAGTTGGCTTAAAACTCAACATTCAGAAAACTAAAATCATTGCATCCGGTCCCATCACTTCATGGCAAATAGATGGGGAAACAGTCGAAACAGTGACAGACTTTATTTTCTTGGGCTCCAAAATCACTGTAGATGGTGACTGCAGCCATGAATCAAAAGATGCTTGCTCCTTGGAAGAAAAGTTATGACCAACTTAGACAGTGTATTAAGAAGCAGAGACATTACTTTGCCAACAAAGGTTCGTCTAGTCAAGGCTATGGTTTTTCCAGTAGTCATGTACAGATGTGAGAGTTGGACTATAAAGAGAGCTGAGCACCGAAGTATTGATGGTTTTGGACCGTGGTGTTGGAGAGACTCTTGGAGAGTCCCTTGGAGTGCAAGGAGATCCAACCAGTCCATTCTAAAGGAAATCAATCCTGAATATTCATTGGAAGGACTGATGCTGAAGCTGAAGCTCCAGCACTTTGGCCACCTGATGCAAAGAACTGACTCACTGGAAAACACCCTGATGCTGGGAAAGACTGAAGGTGGTAGGAGAAGGGACGACAGAGGATGAGAGAATTGAATGGCATCACCAACTCGATGGAAATGAGTTTGAGTAAGCTCTGGGAGTGGTGATGGACAGGGAAGCCTGGTGTGCTGCAGTCCATCGGGTCACAGAGTCAGACACAACTGAGCAACTGAACTGAACTAAGACAATGAAGACTTCAACCACTGGATTTACTAACGTAGAAGTAATTAGAGACCATCACAGAAGTAGAATCAAGGGAGTGATAGGTCTGATCTAGTGAGTTTGAGAGAGAACAGGAGCAGAAGTGGCAGTCAGAAAGCAGTTTGCTTAAAATGATATATGCCAAGTGCAGCTATAGATAATGTCAGCCTCGGGTGTATTTATGGGAACTGGTGATTGAGTCTGAGTGCAGATCAAGATCACCAGAGTGAGAATGTCAAGGTATTGAGAAGATGTGCATATTTCTATATATATTAATCTGACAATATTAGGCAGTTAATTAAAAGGATAAAGAGATTAAAAAAGTATTAACACAGAAAACATAAATAAAATCACTGTGACAAACATTTTTTTAAATAAGAAAGTTAAGCAATTCTATTAAGTTTTAAAACAAATCACCTTTCAAATTTTATATAAAATATTTTTCAGTGGTATTGAGAATAAAAAACAACATATTTTATCTTTATATTGAAACATCTTCAATATCTAAATATATCAATTTCAGGAGAAAAATATTAAAAGGCAGAGTATTTTGGTCCTGAATATGATAAATTATTTAGATCCTACCTATGGCTGTCATCATTTTTATTATAAATCAATGCAGGCATTTTAGCTGAAAATGGAACATTTTATTAATTTGGTAAAAACCGAAAACAAATGTTTATATTTTTAAATTCTGTTTGCATAATTTGTATACTGTAGTCAATTCTAAAGGAAATCAGTCCTGAATAGTCATTGGAAGGACTGATGCTGAAGTTGAAGCTCCAATACTTTGGCCACCTGATGTGAAGAACTGACTCACTGGGAAAGACCCTGGGAAAAACGAGGCAGGAGAAGGGGACAACAGAGGATGAGATGGTTGGATGGCATCACTGACTCAATGGCCATGAGTTTGAGCAACTTTTGGGAGTTGGTGATGGACAGGGAAGCCTGGCATGCTACAGTCCACGGGGTTGCAAAGAGTCACATACAATTAAGTGACTGAACTGAGCTGATATTGCATTTCATACACATAGCTATTTTGATCCTTCTTAGACAGATTGAGAAAAAAAACTCAGGGGAAAAAATATACATCTCATATTTCCTTTCTTATCCAATTCTTTATTGTTTCAAAACTCACTTGCTCTAGAAAAACAAAATCAATCCAATTAACACTTGTACAGATTGTGTAAAGCAGCAAATTAAGAGGTGAGACTCTGATATAAAAGGTCTAGTTAAGAAGTCAAAATACTGGCTCTATCACCTGGTACCAGGGTGAATCTTCATAGATTACCTAATCTTTCTAAGCCTAGGTGTCATCACCTTTAAGATAACGGTACAATAATGTTGAGGTTTAAATAAGAAATTTCCTAATAAAGTACCTAAAACAATAGGAAGTACTCAGTAATTGCTAACTACTATAATAATTATAACCATTAAGTTTCTAAAATTCCTCACTTAATTTTAATTTTTGCAAAACTTTTCGCTTAGCAAACATATTCTAATACAGATTTTCAAATTTTTAAAACTAGGACCTATGGTAAGGAACTGTGACCCAGTGTACACATATATGTAGATATTTTGTATTTTCCTATTTTCTAGTCTCTTTATCCCCCAATGTTTAATGACCACAAAAGTACAGATAACATAGTTTGAAAAAATCATTCCAATCAGTAAGAAGTGTCAGCTATGTAAAAAATTTACTCATATACGATTTTAAGGCATATACCCCAAAATATGTAGCATTTTAAAGTATTAGTAAATTTAAACTATGCAAATTAAAATCTATTAAATCATAAACTTTTTGAAGCAGAGATTCTTTACAAATTATCTCCTTGATAATTCTTGGTGGTGGCGGTGGTTTAGTCGCTAAGTTGGGCCTGACTCTCACAACCCCATGGACTGTAGCCTGCCAGGTTTCACTGTCCATAGAATTCTCCAGGCAAGAATAATAGAGTGGGTTGCCTTACCTAGTATCTAATGTCAAGACTCTGAAATACTTGTTTTGAGTTCAGAAATTAAAACTTCGATCTTCATATAATGAGTTTTAAAACATTTTTTCAGTAAATTGATCTTCTAAAATAAGATTTTTATTGCCTCATATAATTTACATGTAATTTTCCTACAGAAATGAGGTAAGGAACAAAGAAAATAAAAGAAAAACAAAAGAAACTTTAAAATAACTAGAAAACATTATTTACATCAAGCATTTACGAGGTAGTTTATTTATATTCTAATTGGCTGTAAATTTCAGAAATTAAGTCTCTGAATTAATTTTATAGATAATCTTTGTTGGATACAGATTCTTTGTGTCCACATTTTGATATCATGATTAATATAATTCATAAACTTTCAGTTTTCAGGATGTAGAAATGTTTTACTTTCCTGAATATGTTCCAAAAACAGAAGTGCAAAAGTTAAGTATTTTATCCACTATAATGTAATAAAAAAGACATTTATATGGAGTTTCTAACATTTTAAGCATTCTTTTAGAAAGATGACTGTATGAGTTTATTGAAATTGCATCTCAGCTTATAAATGTTTTAGCTAAATAAAGAGAGGGAGAATAAAAAATTCATACATAATATATGGTAGAAACATTAGGATTAACCAAGCATTAGGTACCAAAGAATGGTACTATTTCACGAAAATTATGGGTTAAAAGTATTTTTTTGCAGTGAAATGGCTAAGTGGTGAAAGTCAAATGTACTTATGAAATTTAAAATAAAGTGTATCTAATGACTGATTTCAATAAGGAAAGTTATAATCTCGCTTTCTTGCTGAGTTCTACATTAAGTGTTATGTCCTTTTCCAGTGACCATTTACATTTTACAACAAGATCAATGTTGTTACTAATAATTTTCTTTTCTAAGAACTTTATTTGAAAATAACTACTATCTATAATTTTTATTTTCAGTTGTGTCATCAAAAAGTACTGCAATTGTTAGTAAATACATAACCATGTATTTACAAAGCATTTTATTCAATTTATTCCTTTTAAAAATTGAAGTATAATTGACATGCAGTATTATATTAGTATTAGGTGTGTGACATAATGGTTTAAAATTTATATACATCATTAAATGATCATCAATAATTTATCAATTGGTGATCCATCAACCAGCATACGAAGTTAAAAAAATTTTTTTCCGTGTGATGAGAACTTTTAAAATTTACTTTTTAGCAACTTTCAAATTTGCAATATAATATTACTGATTACAGTCACCATGCTGTACATGAAATCCTCATGATTTATTTTATAACCAGAAGTTTATACCTCTTAATTTCCTTCACCCATTTCACGCAATCCCCAAGCCCCACTCATCTGGCAGCCAATCTGTTCTTTGAATCTATGAGCTTTGTTTTGTTTATTCAATACATCCTTGATCTAAAATTAAAGTGTAGCTTTTAAGCAGAATTTTAAAAATTTACATATATTTTAACATACATCTATTTGTGTAGATAGGTAAATATATGGACTTGGTGGCTCAGACGGTAGATATATAAATATATAGACGGAGTTAGGCACACATGTTTGATACTATAATTCTGTAATCTACTCATTATATAAAAGAAAAATCAATGAGTCATAATAAAGATAAGCCCACTGCCTTACTAGCTATTTAACTGTATTTGGACTCCCAACAATGAGAGAAAAACAAATTAAACAAGTCATTTTTCATGGTAAGAAGGGTAAATTATTATTATTAATAATTATGTTACCTGCAAAAGTTTTACCTAAGCAAGTGTTTAAAGTTCTACATTAATTTATAATTCATGTTACAAACATGACATATATTTTCAAATGCTAAATTAAAATTATTTGATTTTTTTAAAAAGTAAAGTGGCACAAATATTAAACTCATCTAATAATGTAAAGTACATCTAGAAATGATAAACAGTTCAACTTTAAGCTATGACATATTGTATATAGCTTGGAAATCTGTAATATCTAAGGATAAACCTTTAAAATGGTTTTCATCTTAGCAGCACAGAGCAAATAGAATTTTAAATAAATTTTGAATAGCAACAGTTTAACAAAGAAACAGGATCTAGCATTACCTATTGTGTCAGCTTTGCTAAATCTCCGTGTTACAACATTGTTCATGTTTCCATTTTCACAGAGCTTCAATTCTGTGAGATATACTTCTACTTTGCAGTGCTTTACAAACATACCCTGTTCAACCACCTAGAAAACAAAACAAACTAGTGTCAGCTATAGCTTGATATATCTTACTGTTGTGAATAACATCTCTAAAAAGACTTTAGAAAAAGCAGATCTCCAGTGAAAAAGCCATAACTATTAGAATTCATCAATATAAAAGACACTGGATAGCTGAAAAAGAAAGGAACATTTTTGGAAATATTAATATTTAACAGAATATGAACAATCATGATATAAATATTAACAGACAGTATAGTAAGGCATTCTACTACTCTATGGAGATACTTTGATATACTATAAATAATGAATACACTTAGTATTTATGATGAGAAAGTGCATGCAAAGTGTAAACACGGTTCGGATTAAAGATACAGACATACTTTATCTTTTAGCACTTGATCTCAAGCAAAAAACCTTTAAAAACCACTTTAAGCTTTATATAGTTTCAGTTAGCAACAGCTATAACAACATTCTGTATGTTAAAATAAATCTTTTAAAATGGTAATTCCAAATTACTGTTGCCAAAATATTCAGCTATGCCCTGTAATTGATATGTTAGTTTTCCATCCTAAGATGACTTTGTTTGACCTTTAAATGCACACTTAGTAGTTCCAGGCAACAAATGAAAGGGGAAAAAAAGCTGCTAAACATGCAAGCAATAAAGCAGAAAGAGAAAAAATGTATATATTAGGGTCACCTTTTTAATAAGTATATTTCCTTTTGATCTTCTAAAGGTTAACTGTAGGATTTCAGTTATGAACACTGTTTCTAAAAATAGTAATCAGCCTGATATGTGATATGTTAGACAAATATGGCAAATGGGAGGCTCCAAATGACTGTTGTACTCACTTGCTTATTAGCATCAATTCAATAAGGGAATCAAAATTTGTCTTTCACTTGCAGGGAAATTGTTTCAGCTCAAAAAGTTCAAAGGTAGTTTGCTAGTATTTAAAATGTCCAATTCAATGCTAATTTTTATGATATTTTATCATATATATTCTCCTAACCATAGCTGTTACATTTCTAAAGTAATAGAGTGTGATTCTGTAATGAATGCATTATATAAACTAGCATATTACTGTCTAAACCAGAACTAATTAAATTTGTTTTATATCATATTTGAAGTTAAGCATGAAGCCAAGGATATTACATCATTTATAAGATTAATGGAGCTATAAAGCTAGGAATCAAATATTCTTAACAATCAGAAATTTCTGCTCTGGGACTCAATATTCAAGTAAGAATCCTAAATTAAGTTAGTCACGAATCATCAGTAGGTTGCCAAACTGAAGTACTCACAGGCCTCATTTTATGCAGGGGGTGGAGAGGGGGTAAGGAAATTCTAACAGTAGAGCAGGTAATGGGATAAAGTAAACAGGATAAAATTTTTTTAAAAAGAGAAAACCGTCCATTATGATTTACATTGAGATATGTATTCTCTAAGCAAGCAGTTTCTTTTCCTAGAAAGAATCTGGTGATCTAACTGTCAGAAGCTCACTGTCAACAATGAATAAACATTAATTCCCTATTTCACTACTATATACAACACAGACAACCAACAAGGATCTACGGTATAGCACAGGAAACTCTGCTCAATATTCTGTGACCATCTACATGAGAAAAGAATATAAATAAGGATGAATAAATACACATATATAACTGACTCATATTGCTATACACCCCAAACTAATATAACTCNCAACCAACAAGGATCTACGGTATAGCACAGGAAACTCTGCTCAATATTCTGTGACCATCTACATGAGAAAAGAATATAAATAAGGATGAATAAATACACATATATAACTGACTCATATTGCTATACACCCCAAACTAATATAACTCTGTAAATCAACTATACTCCAATAAACTAAAATTTTTCAAAAATTAAGATTACTTCAAAACCCACTCTTTATTAGGATTGAGAATTTTTTCATTTTTTTTTTCTCCAACATCTTACAGTGCTAATTAGCACTACTCAGAATACTATTACTGTACTTAGAAGATATTTTACTATTTCCAAAAGTAGTGTATTAAAAAGCAGTTTTTTTAAGCAAGATATGAATTTGTCCTCCAACAATTTTTATTTGAAAGAATCATACTACATGAATGATTAAAGACTGAATACAATAGCACTGCATCAGAGAAAAATAATTAGCATATTTATATATTAGTTTCATATGTACATTATTTGTTCATTTAGTAACTCCTTTATATTTGTGTATATAAAGTATCCTATCTTATTTAAAAATGTTTTGTGCTGAAAATAATCTTTAAAATGATGGCTATTAAGACCATAACAGGAAGAAACAGGCTTATAAAATACAGGATACAAAGTTACATTTATCTAGTTACTGTAACCATTAAAATATACATTTGAAATAAGACAGAAGGGTGAATTTTCAGAAATAACAGTTATGTTTCAGAATTAGAGATGACAGCTAAAAGTGTTTTTTCCTTAAGTAAATTATAATATTTTTCTACATTATAGCTAAGGAGCAAGCACAAGATGAAATCTATGCTTGGATTCTATTAATTCATTGCCACAATGAAGGTCAAGTTTCTTTACTAAGGTAGTTGGAGAAATACAAATTAAAGCTGAATTAAAATAAACATAATGTCCATTTGTTCACTTTGCTTTGAATACTAGTGGGCAATCTGACTAAAGTCATGAAATATACCTGATAAATCTAATGCAGTCCACTCTTTACAGTGGCTTATGAAAGAATTGACTTCAAGTGCCTACTTCTCCCCTCTTGGAAAGAGGAAGTAATTTCTAAAGAAATCTGTTACTTCAAAACAATTTGATAACACTGAGCCTAATGGACACATTTACTATTTTTGAGGAGTTATACTTATTTTAGCAGCATTTACTAAGTACCTATGCTAAGTGTTAGAAATACACAATGAATTAGACTCAGTCCTTGAAATCAGGGTAACAACACCTAGTGGTAAAAAGACAGACTAGTAGAGGAGTATAATACAAATATGACATCACAGGTGTTAATGTATAACACAAATCTTGTGATATTCTATACAAACATTTCAAGATACTTTAAAAACAAGAATACAAACATAACCATAACAATATTATCACACCTAAAGTATTAAAATGAATACCTTAATATCAAATATCCATTAAAACCAATTAAAATAAAAATGATTTTTAGTATCAGTCCAATTAAAGCCCATACACTGCAATTGAGAAGTCTCAAGTGTCTTTTAACCAAAAAATTCACCTCTATCTTTTTATTCTTGAAATTTTTAGTACGACTACTTCATAGATTGTGAGTTATATTCTAATAAGATGGAGATAATATCTAGTTTCCCCTCTTTTTATGATGTTGGTGGCTCAGATGACAAAGAATCTGCTTGCAATGTGGGAGACTCATGTTCAATTCCTGGGTCAGGAATATCCCCTGGAGAAGGAAATGGCAACCCACTCCAGTATTCTTGCCTGGAGAATCCCATGGACAGAGGAGCCTGGTGGGCTATAGTCCACGAGGTCACAAACAGTCGGACATGACTGAGTGACTAGGCAGCAGTAGCAGACATTAATTAACCAGCACCTAGATCAGAGGTGGGGCNGCAACCCACTCCAGTATTCTTGCCTGGAGAATCCCATGGACAGAGGAGCCTGGTGGGCTATAGTCCACGAGGTCACAAACAGTCGGACATGACTGAGTGACTAGGCAGCAGTAGCAGACATTAATTAACCAGCACCTAGATCAGAGGTGGGGCTTCCCTGGTGACTCAGTGGTAAAGAACTCATTTGCCAATGAAGGAGACAGGGTTCAATCCTTGGGTCGGGGAGATCCCCTGGAGAAGAAAACAGCAACCCACTCCAGTACTCTTTTTTGGGAAATCCCATGGACAGAGAAGACTGGAGGGCTACAGTCTATGGGGTTGCAAAAGAGTCAACTAAACAACAGACCAGGGGTGGGCTGACTGATCCACAGGCTAAAACTGACTTTTTTTTTGTAAATAACTTTACTAGAACACAGTTATTCCCATTTGTTTACCTATCACCATTGGCTGTTTTTGTACCCAAAACAGCAGAGATGAGTAGTTGCCAAAGTGAACATTTTGGCCCATAAAGCTGAAAAGATTTATTGTTTTTTACAGAGTAAGTTTGGTGACCCTTTGACCATTAACTCATTAGGTCTTCTTCAAGTTTGCTCAGTAGTGTTTGGTAATTTTCATTGTAGAAAAGCAGTTTTTGTAAGTTTTATTTCTTAGTACTTTTATCTTTTCAGTTCAGTTCAGTTCAGTTGCTCAGTTGTGTCCGACTCTTTGCGACCCCATGAATCGCAGCACACCAGGCCTCCCTGTCCATCACCAACTCCCGGAGTTCACTCAAACTCATGTCCATCGAGTCAGTGATGCCATCCAGCCATCTCATCGAAACATTATTTTAAAATTCAACTTTGTTGATTATATATAATTGGCTTTTCCACTAATATACTTACCTTATATCCATCCCCCTTGTGAAACTTAATTATTAATTTTAGTGGCTTATTTGGTAGAGCTTTTGGAATTTTCAACATATACAATTATGTCTTCTAAAACATTACAATTTTACTTCTTCATCTTCAATCCTTATTCTTTTAGTTCTTTTCCTCACATTACCAACTGGCTAAGACCTCTAATATAGTTATCCTTCTTTTGTCCATGATCTGAGAGGGACAGCTTTGAATACTTTACCAGTAAGTATTGTCTGCAATAGCTTTTTTATTTCTAGCTTAAAGAAAATCATAAACTGATACTGAGTTTTATGCAATGCATTTTCTGCATCTACTGAGATGGTTTTTCTACTTTATTCAGATAATACTAAAATTATAATAAGTGATTTTCAAAGTAAAATAAAAATTCTTTTTGAAAAAAATCCATCCTGGCTATTTATTTTTAAACTTTTTATTTTGTATTGGAGTATAGCTAATTAACAATGTTGTGATAGTTTCAGGTGAACAGTGAAGGGACTCAGCTGGACATACACATGTATCCATTCTATTCCTGCAGCTTGGCCATTTTTAACTCTTTTTTTGCCCATTCTGGCCTGGCTTGCTAATACTGTGTTATTAAATATTTGGTAGAATATTCATTGGTGATGTCTTCTGGATTTAACAGTCTTCTTTGTGAAAAGATGTTTCTTTAACGATTTACCTTTTTTATTCAGACATGGCAATTGAGATTTTCTATTTCTCACTCAACACTAGTGCATTCTTCTCTAGACATTTGACATTCTTCTAGACATCTGTCCATTTCACCTAAATTTTCAAATTACATAAAATTGTTCAAAATCAATCTTTTAAAAATGTCTTTGAACTCTGCTATGGTATCCTCCTTTTCATTCCTAATACAGATGATTTGTGCCTATTTTCCTTTTATTCTTGATAAGAGTCTTCCCAGGACTCATCTATATTTTACTAGTCAAATTACAATGTTCTTTATAATGAATCAACTTTGGTTATTTAATGCATTTTTTTTCTGTTTTATGTCTAGTTCATATTCTTTTTTTTACTTTTTTTTTTAAATTAATTTTATTTATTTATTTATTTTTAAATTTAACTTTACAATACTCTATTGGGTTTGCCATACATCGACATGAATCCACCACAGGTGCACACAAGCTCCCAATCCCGAATCCCCCTCCCACCTCCCACCCCACAACGTCTCTCTGGATCATCCCCGTACACCAGCCCCAAGCGTCCTGCATCCTGTATCAAACATAGACTGGTGATTCGTTTCTTACATAATAGTATATATGCTTCAGTGCCATTCTCCCAGATCATCCCGCCCTCTCCTACTCCCTCTGAGGCCAAAAGTCCATTGTCTATGTCTGTGTCCTTTTGTTGTCTCACATACAGGGTCATCCTTACTATCTTTCTAAATTCCATATATATGTGTCAGTATGCTGTATTGGTGTTTTTCTTTCTGGCTTACTTCACTCTGTATAATAGGCTCCAGTTTCATCCATCTCATTAGAACTGATTCAAATTTATTCTTTTTAATGGCAGAGTAATACTCCATTGTGTATATATGCCACAGCTTGCTTATCCATTCATCTGTTGATGGACATCTAGGTTGTTTCCATGTCCTGGCTATTATAAACAGTGCTGCGATGAAC
This sequence comes from Neotragus pygmaeus, assembly GCA_006410875.1. NCBI lineage: Eukaryota > Metazoa > Chordata > Mammalia > Artiodactyla > Bovidae > Neotragus > Neotragus pygmaeus. Next base: position 645,847 of record SJYV01047071.1, read on the forward strand.
ATTGGGGTACATGTGTCTCTTTCAATTCTGGTTTCCTTGGTGTGTATGCCCAGCAGTGGGATTGCTGGGTCATAAGGCAGTTCTATTTGCAATTTTTTAAGGAATCTCCACACTGTTTTCCACAGTGGCTGTACTAGTTTACATTCCCACCAACAGTGTAAGAGGGTTCCCCTTTCTCCACACCCCCTCCAGCATTTATTGCTTGCAGACTTTTGGATCGCAGCCATTCTGACTGGTGTGAAATGGTACCTCATTGTGGTTTTGATTTGCATTTCTCTGATGATGAGTGATGTTGAGCATCTTTTCATGTGTTTGTTAGCCATCCGTATGTCTTCTTTGGAGAAATGTCTATTGAGTTCTTTGGCCCATTTTTTGATCGGGTCGTTTATTTTTCTGGAGTTGAGCTGTATAAGTTGCTTGTATATTTTTGAGATTAGTTGTTTGTCAGTTGCTTCATTTGCTATTGTTTTCTCCCATTCAGAAGGCTGTCTTTTCACCTTACTTATAGTTTCCTTTGTTGTGCAGAAGCTTTTAATTTTAATTAGATCCCATTTGTTTATTTTTGTTTTTATTTCCAGTATTCTGGGAGGTGGATCATAGAGGATCCTACTGTGATTTATGTCAGAGAGTGTTTTGCCTATGTTCTCCTCTAGGAGTTTTATAGTTTCTGGTCTTACATTTAGGTCTTTAATCCATTTTGAGTTTATTTTTGTGTGTGGTGTTAGAAAGTGATCTAGTTTCATTTTTTTACAAGTGGTTGACCAGTTTTCCCAGCACCACTTATTAAAGAGATTGTCTTTACTCCATTGTATAGTCTTGCCTCCTTTGTCGAAGATAAGGTGTCCATAGGTGTGTGGATTTATCTCTGGGCTTTCTATTTTGTTCCACTGATCTATATTTCTGTCTTTGTGCCAGTACCATACTGTCTTAATGACTGTGGCTTTGTAGTAGAGCCTGAAGTCAGGCAAGTTGATTCCTCCAGTTCCATTCTTCTTTCTCAAGGTTGCTTTGGCTATTCGAGGTTTTTTGTATTTCCATACAAATCTTGAAATTATTTGTTCTAGTTCTGTGAAAAATACCGTAGGTAGCTTGATAGGGATTGCATTGAATCTGTAGATTGCTTTGGGTAGTATACTCATTTTCACTATATTGGGTCTTCCAATCCATGAACAGGGTATATTTCTCCATCTATTAGTGTCCTCTTTGATTTCTTTTATCAGTGTTTTATAGTTTTCGATGTATAGGTCTTTAGTTTCTTTAGGTAGGTATATTCCTAAGTATTTTATTCTTTTCGTTGCAATGGTGAATGGAATTGTTTCCTTAATTTCTTTTTCTACTTTCTCATTAATAGTGTAATTTCCTTTTCTTCTTTTCTTGAGAAAACGGTCTTCCTTCTTTTGCAGTATTTACATTCAAAGAATGACTTTAGTCATTTTTTTATGCTGTATAGTTAGCAATCAGTTCAAAATATGTCTAATTTTACATGTTAATCTTCTATGACTGAAGAATTACTTAGAAGTACATTGTTTCATTTCTAGGTAGCTGAGAGATCATCTAGCTATCTTTTTGTTACTGACCTGTAAATTCCTTGAGAGACAGAAAATACAATGAATAATTTCTAGCACACAGTATTGGAATTTGCTTGATGGCCCAGCATGTGTTAAAAAATATTTGTATCCTGCACTAAGTGCAGTGCATGTCAATTAGGTCACAGTGGTTAATCACATTCATATCTGCTTTTGAGCTTACTCATGTGTTATTGGCAGGCCTCTGTTCCTTTGCAGCTGTTGGCAGAGACTTCAGTTCTTCATCATGTAAGTCTTTCCATAGGCTGAATGCATGACATATGGCTTCATTCAAGAGTGACTGATCCAACAGAGAGCAAGAGAGCACTCCCAAGTTAGAAGTGTCAGTATCTTTTATAAACTAATTTTGACAACATATAATACTATCACTTCTGCTGTATTTTACTAGTCACAGAGACCAACTCTGGGATGATGCAGATTACATAAGAGTATGAATAACAAGAGGTGGCAATAACCTGGGTGCAATCTTCAAGGCTATCTCCCACAGTATACCCTCTAGTACCAATAAAGTTATGGTCCCTGTCACCAACATGCAAAATATACTCCACCCCTGTGAAGCCCCCAACTGGTCTTATCCTATTACAGCATCAACTCAAAGTTCAGACACCTGTCATCTCTATCTGATGAAGGTACAGATGAAGATCCTTGGGTATAAGTTCCTTAAGCATCTCGAGTATGGGTCTATGGATCCACGGGCCTGTGAACGAGAAGAGAAACTTACTGCCCCTCTTACACCCAAAATAAAATGGTAGGGAAGGCAGAAGATAATCTCAGACAGATATTTCTGTTAAAGTGGGGAAACGAAGGGGTACAAAGAATTTATTAGTCTACAGAAATTCTGAAATCCACCTGAGCAAACACTGAAAGCTCCTTGATTAGGGCTCACTCTTGCCTTGACCTGAAAAATGACTCTTCTTAACACCTGGTTCTGTTTTCTGAGTCACCTTCTTTCAGGAAAGTTAGCAGACGTTTGCAGTTGAGTAAATTCTTAGTCTGATTCCTGCTTGTATAAGTCCGGGAGGTCAAAGGTTTCTAAAATTTTATGCTGTCTCTGCAGTCCAAAATGGCAGTGGTTCTTGAAAACACTGTGGATCTTCACTGGATTTCCTGGAGTTTCACCCAGGAGGCAAAAGTCACAACCACAAATGTTTTCTAGGTAAGTCCTTTCTACTCTGGGTTTATATCGAGAAGGTTCAGGGACATCACCCTGAAGCTTCTTAGGAGCCCTACAGTCCTAAAAGCCATATATTGAAAGGAAGTGCAAAGTACACCCTGAAATTCTTTATAAAGGGCCTTTTTTTTCTGAAGTGTACCGTGAGGCACCACCTTCGACTTTTCTGAGGTCTTAACAAAGAAATTTTACAGTCACCACCTTAGGTTTCAACTTTAGATCATGCTTTCTTGAGAATGCCTTGAGTTTGATTTTTGCTTGGAAGCATTTCTTTGTTTCAGCATTGTTTGTCATCTGGAGAGGCTAATTTTCAAAACTATCAAGTCTTGGCTCCTTTTTATTTAACAGTTCTTTCTTTAGCTTCTCTTTTCTCACATCTGACTAGAAGCAGAACAAGAAGAAACTCAGCAGTACTTTCAACGTTTTGGCAGATTATTAAGTTTATTAAGTGTATTTTTTACCTTTCAGTGACATGTTGTTAAAAGTTTCTTCCATCTCATGACAAAAGTCACTGGGTTCCAAGAAGATTTTCCTCACTTTAAGATCTCACTGGCAGCCTCCTCAAAGTCTAAAACTCTACTACTAATTTATTCAGAGCACTTTAGGCTTTCATTAACACTCTTAAAATTCTCACAGCTTTTACCCACTTCCCAGTCCCAAAGCCACCACCACATCTCAAGCTTCTGTTACCATAACACACAACTTCGAGGTACCAAAATCAGTATTAGCTACCTGTGTGTGTATGCTTATTTGCTCAGTCATGTCTGACTCTTTGCAACCCCATGGACGTAGCCCACCAGGCTTCTCTGTCCATGGAATTTTCCAAAGAACACTGGACTGGGTTACCATTTCCTCCTCCAGGGAATCTTTCTGACCCAGGGATCGAACCCAGGGTCTCGTGTCTTCCAGCATTGGCAGGTGAATTCTCTACCACTGTGCCACCTGGGAAGCCCATATTAGCTACTTACTACTACATAATAAATTTCCCGAAGTTTTTATCAGCTTAGCAAAGCAAACAGTATCTCACATAGTTTCTGAGGGTCAAGAGTCTAGGGCAGCTTAGCTGGGCTGGTCTGGCTTGGGGTTTCTCACAAGGTTGTTGTCAAGCTGTGGGCTGGGCACTCAATTACTCAAAGTTCAAATGAGACTGGAGCATTCACTTCCAAGATCACTCAAATCATTGTTAGCATGGATCTCCACCCTTCTCTACTGCCCAGAGATCTCAGTTCCTTAACATGTGAGCCTATCCATAGGATGCCTGAGTGTGCAGGTGAATTTCTCAGACTGAGAAATAAGAGACAGCAATAGGGTGTGTGCACCCAAGACATAAAGTCAAGGTGTCTTTTATAATTTAATCTTTTATTTTTAAAATTAGGAGCAATAACATATTAGTTTCAGGTGTGCAACACAATATTCAATGTATTCAATATTTGTATATATGGTGCAATGATCACCACAGTAAGTCTAGTTAACATTCATCACCTTACATAACAATGTTTCTTTTCTTACGATGAAAACTTTTAAGATCTTCAAGAAGTCTTCAGTTCAGTTTAGTCGCTCAGTCATGTCCTACTCTTTGCGACCCCATGAACCGCAGCACACCAGGCCTCCCTGTCCATCACCAACTCCCAGAGCTCACTCAGATTCACATCCAGAGTCAGTGATGCCATCCAGCCATCTCATCCTCTATCGTCCCTTTCTCCTTCTGCCCCCAATCCCTCCCAGCATCAGTCTTTTCCAATGAGTCAACTCTTCGCATGAGGTGGCCAAAGTACTGGAGTTTCCACTTCAGCATCCTTCCTTCCAAAGAAATCCCAGGGCTGATCTCCTTCAGAATGGACTGGTTGGATCTCCTTGCAGTCTGAGGGACTCTCAAGNAGGAAAGACAGGCAAGCAGATGAGGGAGTCGGGATGAATCTCAGGCCTCATCCTCGGTGGTGACAAACATACTTGTTTTGAAAATCAAAATGACAGCGAGATACCACCTCACACAAGTCAGAATGGCCGTCATTAAAAAGCTGCCAAATAACAAATGTGGAAGAGGGTGTGGAGAAAAGAAAAGCCTCCTACACTGTTGGTGGGAATATAAGTTAGTGCAGCCACTACAGGTAACAGTGTGGAGGTTCGGAATTACCATATGATCCAGCAATCCAACTTCTGGGCATATACCCAGACAAAACTATCATTCACAAATATACGTGCATCCGTATGTTCATAGCGTTGTTCACAATAGCCAAAACATGGGAACAACCTAACTGTTTATTGACAGATGAATGGATAAAGAGGATGTGGTGCAGATATACAATGGAATACTACTCAGATATTAAAAAAAAGAATAAAATAATGCCATTTGCAGCAACATGGATGCAGCTAGAGATTATCACACGAAGTGAAGTAAGTCAGAAAGAGAAAGACAAAGACCATATGATATCACTTACGTCTGGAATCTAAAATAGGGCACAAATGAACCTATCTAGGAAACAGAAATAGACTCACAGACTTAGAGAAGAGTGTGGTTGCCGAGAGGAAGGGGGTGGAGGAGAGAAGGACTGGGAGTTTNAGAAAGACAAAGACCATATGATATCACTTACGTCTGGAATCTAAAATAGGGCACAAATGAACCTATCTAGGAAACAGAAATAGACTCACAGACTTAGAGAAGAGTGTGGTTGCCGAGAGGAAGGGGGTGGAGGAGAGAAGGACTGGGAGTTTAGGATTACCGGTCTAAACTATTATATACAGGATGGATAAACAACAGGGACCTACTGTATAGCATGGGGAACTATATTCAATATCCTGTGATAAACCATAATGGAAAAGAACATAAAAAAAGAATGTCTATATGTGCATAATTGAGCTACTTTGCCNCTCTAGTCTTTCCCATTCTGTTCTTTTCCTCTATTTCTTTGCATTGATCGCTGAAGAAGGCTTTCTTATCTCTTCTTGCTATTCTTTGCAAGTCTGCATTCAGATGCTTATATCTTTCCTTTTCTCCTTTGCTTTTTGCTTCTCTTCTTTTCCCAGCTATTTGTAAGGCCTCCCCAGACAGCCATTTTGCTTTTTGCATTTCTTTTCCATGGGGATGGTCTTGGTCCCTGTCTCCTGTACAACGTCACGAACCTCATTCCATAGTTCATCAGGCACTCTATCTATCAGATCTAGGCCTTTAAATCTATTTCTCGCGTCCACTGTATAATCATAAGGGATTTGAGTTAGGTAAGTCTTAGCAATTTTCAAATATACAATATAGTATTTTTAACTATAGTCACCACGCTGTACAATATATTCCCATGACTTATAATTTTAAGTTTACACCTTTCTACCTAAAACCTAATCTTGAAAGTGATATACTGTACTATGATTCTGCTACATGTCACTGGCCACAAAGACCAGTGTAACACAAAACCAGTACAGACCCTAGTACAATGTGGATGGGGACTATACAATGCTGTGGCTATGAAGAGGTGGTGATAACGGGGGTTGTCTTGGGGCAACTATCTGCTAATATTGTTATGTACATAAATTTTATACACATTGATCCTCAGAAGAAATTATTACAATTTTAAAGAGCCTACCTTAACACTCATTTATAGTATTTGCTTCTGCCAATCAACATTTTTTTCCTGTGTTTCCAAGCTTCCATACAGAGTAAATTTTCATTCTGAAGACAATTTTTATTTCCATCGGTGCAAATATGCTGGTAACAAACCCCATCAGTTTATCTGAAAACAACTTTTTTCACTATTATTCTTAAGGATGCTTTCCAAGGTTATAGAATTCAAGATTATTTTCTTTCAGTGTGTTGAAGATACAGCATTATTATTATATTTTATTTTGGCTTTCTCTTGAGAAAGCATCTGTCTTACCCTTACTTTGAAGGTAATAAATCTTTTTTTCTGCCTATTACCAGGGATATCTTTGTTTTCTTAACAGTTTTACTGTGTATGATTTTGTCTATGTTTTTTCAGCTTGAGATTCGTAGCATTTCTTTAACCTGTAGCATGATACCTTGCATCATATTTGGAAAATTCTCAACTATTACTTCCAATATTACTTTTACCTCATACTGTCTTTCCTTTCCTTTGAGGAGACCACTTAAATTTATGTTATGCTTATTCACTGCATTCCAATTGTCCCTCTTTTTTCCTTATTTTCCACTCTCCAGTCTCTAAGCATTAGTCTATTTTCTAATGGTATTATCAATTTACACATTGTTTCTTTTTAGTCTAGTATTTCACCCAAATAACCACAGATATACAAATATGAACTGTTAATTTGTCAATTTTGTAACATGTTTCAAATAAATCCAAATATGGTTTGGTCAAATAACAAGCACTTAATTCTTAATGTTTCCATATTAGTGTTCAGTTTTAGAATTACATTGGGTTCTTATTAACTTTTTTTTTTTAACATAACAAGCACAATATTTCAAGTTTCTAATACTTCTGTCATCTGTATTCCTCATGAATCTGTTTCCATTATCCACTGTTTCTCTTGGATTTTGGTTCCTCTATACTTCCTGCCTATTTGCCTGTTTTGTTTCTGGTTTTAAGCTGAATGCTTGATATTTTAAGTGAGACATTTTAGTGATGATCTGAGGCCTAGGAAGATGGTTAACTTTGTTTCTACATGAGAGCAGGGGTATTATCAATTCTAGATTTCTTAATGCAATCAGAAATTAGTAAAATTTGAAGCTGGGCTTCAGATTCTAAAAAACTAGTCAAGTTTATTCTTTTAAGTAGTTCTACTGACATCAGGGTCTGTTCTTTATGTGAGTCTACTGGGATCAGAAGCATAGCAAAAAGGGAAATTCCCAGACTTACTGATTTAAACTAAGATCGTGACACCTGGTCCCATCACTTCATGGCAAATAGATGGGGAAACAGTGTCAGACTTTATTTTGGGGGGGCTCCAAAATCACTGCAGATGGTGACTGCAGCCATGAAATTAAAAGACGCTTACTCCTTGGAAGGAAAGTTATGACCAACCTAGATAGCATATTCAAAAGCAGAGACATTATTTTGCAACAAAGTTCCATCTAGTCAAAGCTATGGTTTTTCCACTAGTCATGTTACAGATGTGAAAGTTGGACTATAAAGAAAGCTGAGTGCCGAAGAATTGATGCTTTTGAACTGTGGTGTTGGAAAAGGCTCTTGAGAGTCCCTTGGACTGCAAGGAGATCCAACCAGTCCATCCTAATGGAAATCAGTCCTGAATAGTCATTGGAAGGACTGATGCTGAAGTTCAAACTCCAATACTTTGGCCACCGGATGTAAAGAACTGACTCATTAGAAAAGACCCTAATGCTGAGAAAGACTGAAGGCAATAGGAGAAGGGGACGACAGAGGATGAGACGGCTGGATGGCATCACTGACTCAATGGACGTGAGTCTTGAGTAAACTCCGGGAGTTGGCAATGGACAGGGAGGCCTGGAGTGCTGTAGCCCATGGGGTTGCAAACAGTAGGACACGACTAAGTGACTGAACTGAACCGATTTAAGTTTGAAGGAAGACATTTTAATAGGTACTCTAGATAGTTTAATACACACTAAAGTTTGAAAATTATTTTACAAGTGAAGTAAATTCCAACTGCTTCATTAAAAATAAATATATAACCTCCTAATAGACTTCTTGGGCTTCCCTGGTGGCTCAGATGGTAAAAAAATCTGCCTATGTTTGGGAGAATCCAGGTTAAATCCCTAGATCGGGAACACCCCCAGGAGAAGCGAATGGCTACCCATTCCAGTATTCTTATCTGAGAAACCCTAGGGATTGAGAAGCCTGGCAGGATTCAGTTGGACACGACTTAGTGAGTAAACAACAAGACTTCTTAAACTTTTTTTCCTTCTCCCTATATGAAGTCTTCATGATCTTTATCTTCTTTAATTTGCTTATCAGACACAGAGTTCAAGAAATGCCAATAAAGCCTTTCAAGAAGAAATGTCAAAGGAGTTGTCAGCTGATTGGTTTACTATATGATATTCTATACTTATTAAGGAAAAAACATGTGTCATTAATGTTGAATTAATACAAGTTAACACATTTGAAGGTATTCTAGACATAAGTTTTTCTTTACCCAGGAATAAAAGTCTTCTTCTAGAGAGTTTTACAGCTAAATATTTTATCCTTCAAATGGTCAAAACACTCAGTTCTATAGGAACTATAGATAAAAACCATAGGCCATTATATATACACACACATATACGTGTGTGTGCTCAGCTGTGTCCAACTCTGCGACCCCATGGACTGCAGCCCTCAAGGCTCCTCTGTGCATGGAATTTTCTAGGTGAGATTATTATATATATTCTGGGAGGGATTGGGAGCAGGAGGAGAAGGGGACGACAGAGGATGAGATGGGTGGATGGCATCACTGACTCGATGGACGTTGAGTCTGAGTGAACTCTGGGAGTTGGTGATGGACAGGGAGGCCTGGCGTGCTGCGATTCATGGGTTCACAAAGAGTTGGACACGACTGAGCAACTGAACTGAACTGATAATTTATTTATGGCTAGGATTCCTAGAAGAGATGAATCTTAACTTTAAATTGGCTATAAGACTGAGTGAAATTAAGGAACAAAACTAAACTAAATCACAGGCATATTCCCATTCTATTTAGAGAACAAAATTCAGTTCTATGCCTAAACCACAGATATACAAATACCAACTGTTAATATATCAACTTTGTAGCATCAGTTTCAAATAAATCCAATTATGGTTTGGTCTACTAGAAGTTTATACCCTTGTGTTATATAATTCGCTTTTTAATTATTTATATGTGGAAATAAAAAACCAGATAAATAATTCTGCTCACCTGACTACACTATCAAATACTTGTGTAAGGTTGACAGATCTACCTTAAGTGCTGGGTATTACTCTACTATTGCAATATTGACACTTTCATAATGACTTTTCAGTTCCCTAAAATAAAGAAAATGGGTCATTTTTAATGTTTCTAGACTGTAATTATAAACTTAAAAGCAGGATAAGAAAAACAACTGCATTTTCAAGTTGTAAGAAAATTTAAGTATGTAAACTCACATGGCTTTCTAAAAGATCCTTAACCTTGCTACTTCTGTCCTCATTTCCTCACCTATAAAACGGGGATAATACTACTTACCTTAGAAAGACTTTTCATGAGGATTAAATTAGTTAATAATGTATATGATGTGCTTATATCAGTGGCTAGCATATAATGCACCCTCCCTCTATGTGTGCTAGTGTACAGTAACAGATTGATGGTCTGTTTCTCCAAGACAATTGAGGCTTCATAAGTCATGGAAATTAACAAAATATGAACTGTTTAAGAAAAATATTTTTATTCATTTCTTAATATGTACCTTTCGTGCTATTGGTTCCTGACCTTCCATTAATGTGTACCAGCTGACAAGTTTATTCCAGCCCTCAGTTGGCAACAGTATGTAATCCAATTCATCAATAAGGTGCTCCTTAAGGGACTGGGCATCGCCATCTATAAAAGAGAAAATAAAATCAATACAGAAAAAGAAGTAATACTACATAGTTCTAAATACTGTGGTCAAACATACTACAAACTATGTAAATTCATGGAGACTAATTCAGGTATTTAAATAATGAGTTTTGAAAGAAGCTCTGAAGAGGTTCACAAACTTAAATCTAGGCATTTCAAAATAAACTGTTGCTTTAAAAAGTTTCAGTATGTACCATTAGTCAACCAACAGTGTTTTAAAAAGTAACTTTTCTATTATTTAATTCTTAACGAAATACTAAACTGTTGGTCAGAGGATCCCAATGAAGAGTGTTTCCCAAATACGTTGAGTATCAGAGATCTTTCACACAGTAATAGTGATCACTTCAGCATTAGCTGATGAAGAACATTCAGAAACAAATCAATAACCTTTCACAATGATACCAAAGCACATGGGCTGAGAATCATGATGGAAATCACAAAAGGGTATCTCATTACTCCAGAGTCCACAATTTAGATTCCTCCACAGATTCAGAGTAGAGGTAGTTGTTCAGTTATGGTTCTAATTCTATGATCCATTTTCAAAATTCCAGTTGAACAGGGCAGGCCAGAGATCTAGAAGCAATACTGTGAGCTGTACCTATATCACAGTCCTAATCTGAGACTCACTGATTATTTGGTCTTTTACTTGAATTTCCAAAGTGTAGAAAACAGAAACATATAGTTAACTGAGTTATTTGTAAATAACTCAAAAATATAAAGAAGATTTTCTCATTCTGAGTCAGCCCTGAATTAACAAACATGGGAAGCAAAATTGTTCCAGGAAGCATTTCAATGATAAAGTACTACTTTTAACTAGATGCAACAATAAAAATCAAGAAGCAAGAGAAATGCTTTAAAAAAAATTATTTACTTTATGTAGGATCAATCTATTGATATAAAATCATACAAACCTTTGAGAAAAACTATGCTTCATATAGAATAGAAATGAGAAAAACTGAATTTTATATGAACTTCAATAGCTGGTACAAAGTAAGTATTAATTTTAAAGTTCAGTTGAGAAAATTCTTAGTTATAACTTTATTAAATTCTTGATGAGATTGACTATTTGGAACAAATTTTCAGAACCCTCTGAAAGTGAAACTCTCTCATGCATCATGTACTAAGTCAGATGATCATGTTACAGCAGATGATCATGTTATCTCAGTCAATTCTCAAAACAATCCTATAAGATGAATATCTATTTTAGATTAAAAAATACATTCAAAGAAATCAAGTAAATTGCCCCCAAAATTCACAGAATTTTGCAGGTACAATGAAAGGTACCATTATGGAAAATACTTTTATCTCAGTTGATTTTCAAAACAATATTATGAAGTAGATAGCTCCATTTTACTTAGTAAATAGATTCAGGTATTGATTAACCTGCCCAAGTTCACATACAGAAAATTGTAGGCTAGACTCAAACATGTATATATTTACACTAATATCCATTTTCTTTCCACTATAATAGGCTGCTTCAAAATAAATTCAGGGAAAGAAAAAAAGTTTAAAAATTAAGATGTCTATGTTATTCTCCACAATAATTCAAAGAGTCTGGGTAAATGATTTTATTATGTAACAGAATCAAACAGTAATTTATATCTAGTTGTTGTTTAGTCACTAAGTTGTATCCAACTCTTTTGCAACCCCATGGACAGCAGCCTGCCAGGCTTCTCTGTCCATGAGATTTCCCAGGCAAGAATACTGAAGTGGGATGGCATTTCCCCCTCCAGGGGATCTGCTCGACCCAGGGATCAAATTCATGTCTCCCACACCGGCAGGCAAATTCTTTACCACTAAGCCACCTGGGAAGCCCTATAGTGGATAAAATAAAATGATCAATTTTTGAGTCATTTTTAAGGGAGCTTCGAAGAACAACCCCAAACACAGAACCTCTCATTTTTGTTACTTCTGTGTTTTTGATATAAAATTGATATCAAAACTGCTGAGATTTAAAGGGTAAAATCTGTTGTTGTGACATAGCAATACAAGTGTGAAATCATCATTACCAAAACGATAAACGTATCCATCGGCATCGCCCCTCACCTCATGGCCACAAAGGCTTCCCTGTCGCCCTATTTTTTGTTGTCATCTCTCCTTCCTGTCCATCCAGGTTCACTGTCCTGTGCCCTGAAAACTGCTTATCTGTGTTTTCCAACTGTAGACTAATTTGCATTTTCTAGATTATATAAAATTGGTATGTACTGCTTTATTTGGTGTCATTTATGCTGCATCATTATCTTGAAATCCATCCATATTTTTATGTATCAAGAGTTCATTCCTTTTAATTGCTGAGTAGGATTTCATTACTTTATATGAACATTCTGTAATTTGTTTATTCATTCAGCTACTGATGGGCATTTTGGACTGTTTTCAATTTTCTCTACAAGTAACACTGATATGAACACTTACGTGTAGGTTTTCTCTTCATTTCTCTTGGGTAAATACCGAGGAGTGGAATGGTTGGTTCCTATGGTAAATGTATATTTAGCTTTTTAAGAAACTGCAAGACTATTTCATTATCCAAAATAGTGTATGAAAGTTCTACTTGCTCTACAGCCTCATCAATACTTGGCATGGATTTATCTTTTAAATTTTAATTTGAATCATTGTAAATGATTCAAATCATGCACAGTGGGACCTCACTGTGGTTTTAATCTTCATTCTGCTAATGACTAGTGATGTTGAGTATTTTTACATGTGCTTTCTGAAAACACCACCTTATCTGGTGAGGCATCTGTTTAAGCCTTTTGTCTATTTTTTCCACTGGGCTTTATGGAATTCTTTATTCTGCATATATTTTATCAGCTAAGTAATTTGAAAATACTTTCTCCTATCTTTTCATTCTCTTAACAGTGTTATTTGAAGAAGCTTTTGTTAATGATAAATTACAAATCATCAATTTTTCCCTTTTTCAATTGTGCTTTTTAATTCACACTTAAGAAATTTTTGCCTAACACAGTGTCACAAAAATCTTCTCCTAATTTTTTCCTAAGAGTTTCATAGTTTTGGTTTTTACATTTAAGTCTATGATGTGTTTTGAGTTAATTTTGTATATGGTGCTGGGTACAGGTCAAAGTTCATTGTTTCTGGCAAATAGATACTTAACACTCAAGCAGCATTCATCTATTTAAAAGACTTCACTGAATTTCTCTTACATTTTTATGTAAAATAAATTGGCCATATATGTGTGGATCTACTACTAGATCCTCTAATATGTTCAACTGATTATTATCTCACACTATATACAAATATTAATTTAAAATTGATCAGAGACAGAAATGTAACCACCAAAACTCAAAAACTCTTAGAAGAAAACATGTCTTTTCTGATCCTAGCTTGTGCTGCTTTCTGCAACAAAATCACAAGCAACCAAAGGAAAATAATAGATAAACTGACTTCATCATAATTAATTTGCACTTGAGAGGCACCATCAAGAAAGTAAAAGACATACAAAGAATGGGAGACAATTTTTGGAAATCTTGTTTGATAAGGGACTAGTATCCAAAATACATAAACAACTCTTAAAACCTAACAGTAAACAGACAAATAACCCAATTTAAAAATGAGCACAAGATCTGAGTATTTTTCCAAACAGATATAAGCAGCACAGATATGACACTTAACATCATCAATCATTAGGGAAATAAAAATAACAAACAGATATAAAAATAACAAATGCAAATCAAAGTAACAATAGATATCAGTTCACTGGAAAAGACCTTGACCCTTGGAAAGACCGAAGGCAGGAGGAAAAGGGGGCTAAAGAGGGTGAAATGTTTGGATAGCATCACTGACTCAAAGGACATGAGTTTGAGCAAACTCCAGGAGACAGTGAAAGACAGGGAAGGCTGGCACCACCAGGTCGCAAAGAGTCAGACCTGACTTAGCAACTGAACAACAACCACCATTTCATACCCATTAGGATGGCTATAATATAAAAGAATAGACAATAACAAAGTTTGGCAAGGTGTGGAGGAACTGGTACCCTACTTGCTGCTGGTGGGAATGTAAAATGGTGCCAACTATTTTGGAAAAGTTAAGCAATTCTTCAAATAGTTAAACACAGAGTTACTATATGACCAAGAACACATCTACACAAAAATTCGTACATGAATAGTTCATGAATGAATTATTCATTCATAGCCAGAAAGTGAAAACAACCCAAATGTCCATCAGTTGATGAACGGATAAATTAAATGTGGTGTATCTCTATACAATGGAAAATTATCCATCCACTAAAAAAAGAATAAAGTACTGATTCATGCCACATGAATGACACTTGAAAACTTTGTACCAAGCAAAAGAAGTCCAATACTATGGACACGTACTATTTGATTCCATTTAGATGAAATGTTCACAAAAGGAGAATCCACAGAGACAGAAAATATATTAATGATTGCCTAGGGCTGGGGTCTTGAGAGGGGATGAAAAGTGACTGCTAATGGATATGAACTTTCTTTCTGGGGTGATGAAAATTTTGTGGAATCAGACGATGGTGATGGTTGTAAAACTATGAATAAAAAAAAAAGAAAGCCAATGAATTACAGAATTTCAAAGGATGAATTTTATGGTGTGGCAAAGAGTTGGACATGACTGAGTGAACTGAACTGAACCAAAACTATCTCATTTTTTAAAAAGCCTACTAGGAATGTGATTTGAAATTGTGTTGAATCTGTAGACTCAGTGGAGGAATTAAACAATACTGAGTTTTCTAATCCAATAACATAATTTCTCTCTTTATTTAGGCTTTAATTTATCTCAGCAATATCCTGTAGTTTTTAGTTTACATGTATTATAGATTTATCTGCATTTTATATTTTAGTGCTATTATAAAATATATTTTTAAAATTTAAATTCATGTTAGTTCATTTTTAGTGTACAAGAAACACAACTGGTTTTTGAGCAATGGTCTTGTATCCTATAGGCTAATTTCATTTAATTCTAGAAGGTTTCTTTTTGTAGATTTTATTAAATTTTCAACATAGACACAGGTATTTGTGATTAAAGGAAGACTTATTACTTCTTCCTATACAATCTGTATGTCTACCTTTTCTTTTTGCTTTATTAAACACTGTCTAGAACCTCCAGTACAATCTTGGCTTAAAGAGTTGAGAGTAGGCATCCTTGTTTTTCCCTGATTTTAGAAGGAAAGCATTCAGTCTTTCACTGTTGAGTATGTCATCTGTAGATGCCCATTTTCACAGATGCCCATTCTGAGGTTGAGGAAGTTTCTTTGTATTTTACTCTTTTATATAGTATTTTGGTAATGTTTTTTCTATATACATATGCTCTTTATTTTTGGACTTGATTTACTAAAATTCTGTTAATAATAGATGCATCTATGTTCATCAGGGGTATATTGGTTGAGAACTTTTTTTCCTTGAAATCTCTCTCTTAGACTTTGGTATCATAATGCTGGTTTCACTACATGAAGCAGTCTCTCCTAATTTTTGAAAAGAGCTTTTGTTGAATTGGCATAATTCTCTTAAACAGCACTGGTAGAATTCACTAGTGGCACCATTAAGGTCTGATGTTTTCTTTGTGAGGAAATTTTAAACTGAATGAGCTTTATTAGTTTTCATCTTTCAAGAAATATTTCTTTATTGTCCTTTTGCTATTTGTAGATTTCTATACATATGTTACCTCTCTTGTTCCTGATACTGGTAGTTGTGTCTTTTACCTTTCTCTTGTGATCAAACTAGGTCTTTATAAATTTTATTATCTTCATAAAGAACCAGTCTTTGGTTTCATTGATTTTCTCTATTTTCCTGTTTTCCTGAACTTACTAAGTTCTTCTGAATTTAGTATTTCCCTTCTTCTGCTTGATTTACTTTAATTTGTTCTTATTTTTAGTTTCCTGAGTCAGAAACCAAGGTCACTAATTTGAGACCTTTCCTCTTCCTTACGTGTTTTAAAAGAGCTATAAATTCCTCTCCACATATTATTTATTTGCCTTCCACAAATTTTGATATGTTTTGTTTTCATTTTCATTTAGTTAAAATAGTTAATTTCTTTGAGTTCTCTTTGACCCATGAGTTATGCAGAAGCATGTAAGTTTTCAAACACTTGAAGATGTTTCACCTCTGTTATAACCTTTCCTTTTCCTTATACATGTTAAAAGAGCTATAAATTACCCTCCACATACTATTTACCTGCCTTCCACAAATTTTGATATGCTTTGTTTTCACTTTCATTTAGTTAAAAATACTTGCTAATTTCTTTGAGATCTCTTTGACCCATGCGAATGGCAACCCACTCCACTATTCTTGCCTGGAGAATCCCAGGGACGGGGGAGCCCAGTGGGCTGTCATCTATGGGGCTGCACAGAGTCGGACACGACTGAAGCAACTTAGCAGTAGCAGCATGTTAGTTTTCAAACACTTCAAGATGTTTCACCTCTCAGTTATTATTATCCCACTGTAGTAAGAAAACATATTTTGTATGATTTAACTCCTGCTAACTTTACTGAACCAGGTTTTATGCATAATACAGTTTATCTAAGTGCTTCATGTGAACACCAAAAAGAATTTTCATTCTGCTGTTGTTCAGTGGGAATACAGTAAGTCCTCTACACATGAACAAGTTCCATTTCAAGAGTGTGTTCGTAAGTCCAACAAGGTTAGCCTAGGTATCTAACACAATTGGCTACACAGTAATACACTATAATAGATTTACAACACTTTCCACACAAATAATATTTAAAAACACACACACACACAAAATAAGGAAAACATTTTTAATCTTATAGTACAGTACCTTTAAAAGTATAGTAGTACATAGAGTACAACAGCTGATACAGGGGCTGGCATAGAGTGAACAGGCAAGAAGAGTTACTGATGGAGGCAGGAGAGGAGGTGGGAGATGGTGAGAGCTGAAAGACTGTCGGCAACAGGAGGCAGAGGCCAAGGTGCAATGTCACTCATGCCTGATGCTGATGACACGGGTTCTGGGTCCTGGCCCGATTCAATCCTATCTACCCTGTTGAAAAAACGATCCAGTGATGTCTGGGTAAGTAGTTCTCTTTTTTCTTGTCACAGATGACAGAGCATCACTGGACTCCATTCTGAACAGCAGTAGTAAACTTCGTGTACCATTCTACACTTGGGTCCCACACCTCAAAAACTAACAGTGCCTTCTCAAATAAAGAAAACCCTTTGCCATTTCATGTGTCATTAATCTCTTCATTCTTCAGTTATTTCTTCTTCCTCTTGTCTCTCTTCATCCTTTCTTTGGGCCTCCAGTTCCATCAGGCCTTTATTAGTAAGCTCCTCATTTTGCACAGCGAGGAGGTCAACGAGGTTGTCCTCTTGCAGATCTAGCTCCAAATTTTTCCTGAGGCTCACTAAGTGGCTGAAGACCTCTTCTGATTCTTTGTCCACCGTCCCAAAGGACATGGTACAGCCCTTCCAAAACTGTTGCATGGTTGTTCCTGATTTGTCACTTGCCTTTATTGCCTGACAAAAAGTGCAATGTGAATAATATTTCTTGAAAGTCACTATAACCCCCTGGTCCACAGGCTGGATAACTGACATAGTATCTGGCGGCAGATACACATTGGGATGAAAGTCATCCATGAATGGAGGGCGCCCCAGAGTACTGTTGAATAGCAAAAGAATGCTGAATGGGATGTCTTTCCTCAAGCAGTATTTCTCAACTCTGGGATAAAATGGTGGAAAAACCAATCCTGGAAAATAGCCTGTGTAACCCAAGCTTTGGGGTTTCTCGTCCACACAAAAGGAACAGAGTCCCTGTCTGTTTTTAAGGGCTCTTGGGTTCTCTGGATGAGAAACTAAAAGATGCTCTGGCTTCATACTGCCAGAAGCACTGCCACCAAAGAGTAAGCCTATCCTTTAGTGTTTTATAGCCTGGCATCAACTTTTCTTTCTTACTGATGTAACTTTGGTCTGAATTCCTCTTCCAGTACAGTCCTCGCATCCACATTAAAAACCTGCTATAGTAAATGCATTCCTTCATCAATAATTTCTTAAAGCATTTCAGGAAATTTCCAGGCAGGTACCATACCTACACTTGCTGCCTTGGCACTTACCTTTACATTGTAAAGCTTGGCTCTAGCCTTGAATCGATAAAAGCAGTCATGGTTGGCTTTAAAAGATGTGTCTTCTGATTCTTCACCATGTTTCTTCTTCAAGTCTTCGTAAGGCTTTTAACTTTCTCTTGCATCAGTATTAAACTGAGAACAACTCAGCTGACACTGATCCTGCATTCACATACTGAAAAGTTTCTCCATCTCCTCCATGACTTTTCCATACTTCTTTGGGATTATTGTCAACATCATTGGCATGGCATACTTCAGATGTTACAAGATTGAATGATTCATGTTATAAGAATAAGTGATCTTTACCACCTTTTTGCCTTGCTCCACTCTCAATTATTTTCACTTTTGTTTTGTTATTGCTTGGTGCTTCTTAGCAGTACCAGCTACATCACCGCTGCTTTTATGCTTGCTTCTGAACATCCTGGGCTTGAAATAAAGATACTAAACCACTGTACTCTGTACAGTACTTTACAGTAAAGTACACAAAAGCACAACCACGTGTAGAGGATGCATGCATGTAACAATGTATTCCAGACATACGAACCAACTTATGACTGGATATGTGAATGCACGTACACATCTTTGAAAGTTCACGGTTAGTATGTAGGGAACGTACTATAGTCTATAAATGTCAGGACAAGCAGATTGATTTATTTCCTTTCTACTTTTTTGTCTACACTTTTTCAATTATTTATGGAGAGAATAGTACTGAAATATCCATTATATAATTGTGGATATTTTTCTATTTCTCCTTGTGGTTCTGGTTCTGTCAGGTTTTGCTTCACATATTTTCAAGTGACACCAACAGATGGGTATATATTTTTAGGATTATTAAGTTTTCTTAATGAACTGTCCTGGCCCATTTATGATTATGAAATGAACTTTTATCCCTGATAATGTTCACTGTTCTAAATCTTAATGTCTGATATTAAAACGGCCACTCCAGCATTCTTTTGATTATAGTGTTGTATGTGTTCAGTTCAGTTCAATCACTCAGTTGTGTCCAACTCTCTGCAACCCCATGGACTGAAGTTAGTACGTGTCTTAGTTTTCTACTGCTAACAAATAACCATAGTAGCTTAAAACAATATCTATTTATATTCTCACAGTTCTGTGGGTCAGAAGTTCAGGTGAGTTCAATTGGGCTTTCTACTTAGGGTCTTACAAAGAGGAAATCAAGATGTCAGAAAGGCTTCTCTCCTACCTGAAGGCTCTGGGAAAGAATCTACCTCCAAGTTCATTCAGATTGTTGGCAGAATTTAGTTCCTCATGGCTACAGGTATGAGGTGCCTGTTTTCTTGCTGGCTATAGGCACAACAATTCTCTTTGTCCCTAGATGACACCTGTCTTCCTTTTCACATAGTCCCATTTTCAAATCAGCAATGAGTTCTTCTCATGCTTTATATCCTAACTTCTATAGCTACCAGCCAGAGAAAGCTGCTTTCAAAGGGCATGTATGATTAGATAAAGCTCACTGGGATAATCTCCCTTTTGTCATATAACATAAATAATCACAGGAATGATATCCTAGTCTCAGGTTCCACTCACACTCAAAGGGGAGATGGTTATATAAGAGTGAGGATGACTGGAGGTTAGTCTTAGAATCTTTCAATCTCTATTTGTACTCTGTATTTAAGGTGGGTTTCTGGTAGACAGTATATAGTTGGGTCTTTATTTTTTAATCCAATCTTACATTCTCTACCTCAAATTTACATTAAACACAATTGTTCATAGAGCTGGGTTTAAATATACCATCTCACGTGCTATTCGCTTTCTATTTGTTTCATTTGCTTTGTGTTCTTCTCCACTTACAATTTTTTTAAACATTGCTATTTCTCCTCATAATGCATTATATTTTCTGCTTCTTTGCATTCTGGGTACTGTTTGGATCCAAGATATTAAAAATTTCATCTTGTTGGATGGATGCTGATTATTTTTGTATTCCTGCTTCCCAGGTGGCATGTGGTAAAGAATCTAAGCTGCCTGCCAATACAGAAAACCCAAGAGATGTGGGTTCAGTCCCTGGGTGGGGAAGATACCCTAGAAGGAGGAAATGGCCACCCATTCCAGTAGTTTTGCCTGAGGGACAAAAATTCCAGGGACTGAGGAGCCTGGTAGGCTACAATGCAAAAAGTCAGACACAACTGAGCACGTGCACATGCACACACACACACAAATACTCTTGTGTTCTGTTCTGAGATGCAGTTAAGTTACTTGGAAATAGTCGCTTTCTATTTAGGACAAGAGGATTCATTTTGCCCTTCTATAGAGGCAAACCCATTCTCTGCAGTCTACTCCATATTTTATAACATTTTCCACTCTGGCTACTGTGAACACATTATTCTTGCTCCTTTATGAGTGAAACCAAGGGTACTCATCAGTTAGATCCATTAAACTATAATTTCTTAATGAACAGTGAACTGTAACATGCCTTCACTGATCAAGCTACTTTGTTTTTACAAAAACTTGCATGTCCTCCAAGTTTCATGAAGTCTAAAAATAAGATACTTTCCTGAGATGTATTTCAGGACTTGCAATCAGCTGCGTTCAGTTCTAGGTAGAGCTAAGATTAAGACCACTAACTGTTCAACTGGGCTTGTGTGAAGTGTCCACTTGCTGACCTTTTGACGTGAGAGCGCCCACAATTCCACCCTCAGAACATGCTAACGCCTCCATTTTCTGAACACGTGTCTCATGGAGAAGCAAGCAGCTTACCTGCATCTGCACAAGAATGACGCACTTTTTTCTTATCATCAATAACCTTTCCCCATACTCTGCATACCTTGGACTACCCTGCTTCTTTATTTCCACAAATACGCTGAGTCCCTTGCTATCAGGTAGGTGGATTTGAGAGTTGTTCTCCCAACTCCTCACTTGGTTGCCTCACAAATAAATCCTTTCCCTGCTGCAAACTCTGCCATCTCAGCATCTGGCTTGTAGCACATCTGGCAAATGAACCTGATTTGGTCACATGAACCTAAATGATTGCTCTAATTCTTTTGATAATTCTTTTCTGGGCCTTGGGTAGCTTGTCGCATACATGCACTAGTCAACAGTCAGCTGAAGACTTACAAGAGTCTTCAGTGGTTTCTGTAGATCTCTAGGTCTCTCTCTCTCCTTACATGCTGCTCATTCCTCTCTGGTCCTGTGCCCTGGAAACTCTGGCTGCCTTGGTCTCCCTGGCCTCCAAACTCTTTTCTCAACTAAGGGAGGTTGCCAGGCTTTGCATGGTCTCCCCTTCTGTGCTATGTCTTGGAAACTCTCTCAGTACAGTAAGCTGAGGAAAAGATAGGGCTCATTTCATTTGTTTCATACTTCTCAGGGATCGCAGTTCTTCACTGCATGATGTCCAAAGTTTTGAGAACTGCTGTTTCATATATTTTGTCAGGGTTTTGGTTCATTTAAATGGAAAGATAAGTCTAGTCCTTGTTATTCCACCTAGGCCAGTAATGAAAGTTCTAGTACTTAGGTTTTATTGTCTTTCAATGTTACCAGAGTTTTAGAAGAGCTGGCAAATATTAATAGTAAGGGTTGTAGAAAAATAATCAAAAAATCCAAGAAAGTAACATATACCACTGCTCCCCAATTAAAGAAGTTATGTGTCCTTTAGCATCTCCCCCAAACAGTAAGATAGTACTTTCTAATTTACATTCTAGTCTTAAAAGCTAATAAACCCTTTTTACATCATAAATGACAAAATTTGTCATGATATAGAAATTATGACAAAATAATCTGAATTCATTAGGTCAAATCTATAATATAGTCAGCCCTCTGAATCCACAGGGAGGAAAAACATTCCAGAAAGTTCCCAAAACCAAAACTTGAATTTGCTATGTACCAGCAACTATTTACATAGCATTTATATTTTGTTAGGTATTAAAAGTAACCAACAAAAGACTTAAAGCATATGGGAAGACATACATAAATTATATGCAAATATTATGCCATTTTATATGAGGAGTTTGAGCATCCATAGATTTTAGTATCTGAGAGGGATCATGTAACCAAACTCCACATGGACACCAAGGGATGACTATATTAGAAATTTCTTGGTTTATTGATTTATTTACATTAACATTTTCCACATTATATATGTTGACCATAACATATTAAAATGAACACATTTACAAACTTGATTTAAGGAAATAATACCTCTAAGAAGCCCAGAGTTATCGATGGGTCCAGGATAAACGTTTTGATCTCCCATCTGGTATTTGTCCCAACTGTCAAAGCCAACATACTTTTTCCACTGTTTGAACCAGCGACTATCGACTAGGTACCTTAAAAAAAGAGAGAAATTGGTAAAAGAAAATATCAAGAACTTTAAGAATAGCAGAAAAGCTATCCTTTTTAAAAAATATATATATTTTTAATGTGGACCATTTTGAATGAATTACAATGCTGTTTCTGTTTCATGTTTTGGTTTTTTGGCTGCAAGGCATGTGGGATCTTAGCTCCCCAACCAGGTCTCAAACCTGCATCCCCCACATTGGAAGGCAAAGTCTTAAACAATGGGCCACCAGGGAAGTCCTTCTATTTTTTATATTTCACTTTATATCAAAGTACATGTCTCCTTCAAAGGATTACTAAGAATAACTAATGCCATAATTGTAGAAGAGAAATATTTCACTTGTGTAAGAAGGTATTATTCGATTGTTCTAAAATAGAACTACTACAGACAACTACTAACATACACATTAAACAAATAATCCTTAATATAACTTAAAAAAAATGCAATAGCTGTTCAACACAATATGCGCCAATTGAACAAAAATTCAGATGACAATTACAAGTGTCAATCAAGGTAAAATTTTACATGCAACATGGTAAAATGTTAACATGAAAAATGGTTCTTTTGCAAAAAACTTACAAATACAGTATGCTAATTGTATGTGTTTTATGGTATCTTTCAGGGACTAAGGAAAGCTATTATAGGTTTGGAAGACTGATTTTAGTAATTATAATCAAACTTTTAAAAGAAACTTTAAAAATAACTAGGTTCTTTACTAACAAAAGTTGATTGCAACAACACAGTTTCCCACTGTTTCTCACACATAAGTAAAATTTGCTGGGGCAAGCAACTGGTTTTTAATTGATTTCAAAAGTGTGAAACCAAGCACTATAACCATTACTGAAACTATATACACCCTATTTTCAAATACCTAAATTAGCTTTCTCATCAGATGACCAGTGACAGAAAAAAGTAAAATAATCGTCTCTAGCAAAGAAAGCATAAAAAAATTATAAATCTAAAAAAACCATATAAATTTATTTATATTATATCTACCATGCTTTGCCACTGGTTCATAATTATTTTAAAATTCTTTTCCAGAAATATTTTCCCTCTAGGCTCAATCACAAACAAAAGCAAAGTTTAACAAGATGTTTAAAGTCCACGTGTGTAGTCAAGTTTTTTAGAACATCATTCCATTGCTTCCATGCTGACATTCTATTCATAGAGCCCTGTAGGAATGAAATGCTATCTTTATGTCTGAAAATATCTGAAGTAAAGGCAGCAACCTAACAAAACCCCACAATTTTTAAGGAACATTCATCAGCAGTTCAATTTCCTAAAAATGGGTAAGGTAGAATTATCTATCTGTGAGTATTCCAAACATACTATCAGGGTCATACAATGGAATGCCCCTAAGTTGTAGATTTTGATCTATGAGGAAAAAAAAAGAATTGAAAAACTACGTTTTAAGAAAACTCTGTTTGTAAGATAAACAAAATAGACTAGCAATGTCTTTATATGTTAAATTGAATAAAGAAAATTAGACTTAACTGTATGTGTGTATGAGTGCTCAGTTGTGTCTGACTCTTTATGATGCTAAGGATGGTAGCCTGTCAGGCTTCTCTGTCCATGGGATTTCCCAGGCAAGAATACTGGAGTGGGTTGCCATTTTGGTCTCCAGGGGATCTTTCTGATCTAGGGATTGAACCTTCGTCTCCTGCATTGGCAGGCAGGTTCTTTACCTCTGAGCCACCAGGGAAAACCAATGAAACATGAGGGAAGCAGAAAAAACAGGAGTATCTATTACAGAAATAATGTGTAGTCTTCTTCGGTGTACCCTTGAAATTAGATAAAGTGGACATATACATGAAAAAAAAAATCCAAGACATTTACATGGATTTGTTGTACTGTAAAAACTTTAATCTATTATACACCTGCCCCAAACACAAGATTCCTCTATTTTAATTCATAAAAGCCTAGGACAAAACCAACAGCTCACGAAGATTTTAAGTAAGTGAACAAAGACCTAAATTTATTATACATTTTCAACAGCACTCCTAATCTTTGATACGTTATTAAGGTCCAGATGCACCCAACTGTAGCTTCTAAGTTTCTTTTTTGAATAGTTTTAACTATTCGTAAAGATTGATATTTCATGGTTTTTATTCTGAAATGGCAATCTTTACAAATAGTTATAAGTGATTTTAAGATGAGTCTAAAATCGGTAACTTTGCCTAATAGGTCTTGCATGATCTGATCTGCTCCTACTTCCCTCTTTAGTCTTAACTGGTACCATTTTTCTTTTTGCTGAGATCTAGTTCCTGGACATACTATTTTCTGCCTCATGGCTACTTCTGCCTCAAATATTCTCCTACTGCTCTCACCACCTCGTTAACTCTTACTATCTTTCAGATAATTTAAACATCACTTTTCTCAGGGAATCCTTCCATAAGCTTCTCCCCGTTTTCTCTTAGTTTGGAAAAGAAAACACAAGATGACAATCTCAGTTTACTAGTTCTCAAGACTCTCTATTCAGTTACAAGGATTACCTTTAACAATAACAAAATAAGTAACATTTGAGCTTTACTCTTGGGCAAGGCAAGTACTTTAATATACTGACTCACTTCTTTACCCAATGAGGTAGGCACTCCTATAATTTCACAGGCACATAGAAATTAACTTGCCCAAAGTTACAAAGTTAGTGCCAGACCTGTGATTAAGAAAATGTGTTAGTAGCATAGGGAGAAGCGAAAAGACCAATGAAAGCACAAAGAAACAAGAACCAGGCTCAAGTATTCAACATATGTGGAACTACTCTATATGCTAAAAGTATCATTACAAACCAGTGTAGAAAGATCTAGATATATATAGATGGAAAAAGTTAATTAGAGCTCTACACCTCATATATATAGTCGGTACTACTTGAAAAAGTTTAAGAAAACCTGAATGTGTCAAACATGACTGATATAAGGGAACAGTAACACAAAGTCTGCGTATGCTTAAGTACTACTTCACTCTATACAGTGCGAGGACTAGGGTAACGCAAATGAGATGCCAAGGGACCCTAACAGGGAGTGTGTCCTTTTATACCCTAGGAGCTTTACTTGTCTCAGCCTAGCCCTAACTCCAAAACAAACACTAGATAAATGTAGAAAACTACCCAGCTATACTGAGTTGCACAGGTATGCACAAAACATACATTTTTACATCTACTTAGTCACCATGTGCATTATGAACTACACACTCCACATCCGTTACAATTTCTTGGCGCATTTTGGATAACCTTCCTTCTACCATTTCACAATAACTTACAGGCTGCAATGTTTTTGAATCCCACTTCAAGCAAATTTCCTTTTTTTCAAAATAAAAATGACATTTTTTGTGGTATTAGTGTATTTCTTAACCTTCAATAAATGTAAAACTATGCTACCATTTTTATCAGGTATCTTTTTTAAACAAATGGGTCGCTGCCAAGAAATTTTCGAGTGCTGTGCCCCAACACTATTTTACCATATGCCCTGTGGGTTTTACTGCATGATTTTGCATATAGCACAGTGATTTTCAGGAACACATGCTCTGTTACAGCAGAAACTGAACAAAAATAAATCATAGTTGGATCAAAAACATAAATGTGAAAGCAAAAATATAACTTTTAAAAAGAGAATGGAGAAAACTCTTGTTACTTCACAATATAGGAAGAGTAAACACAAAAAAACAAAAACTCTTAAAAGTAAGTGAAGTGAAGTGAAGTGGCTCAGTCATGTCTGACACTTTGCGACCCTGCAGACTGTAGCCTACCAGGCTCCTCCGTCCGTGGGATTCTCCAGGCAAGAATACTGGAGTGGGTTGCCATAAAGGTTGATAAAATTGCAAGGTTAAAGTGAAAAGCTGCTGTTTAACAGAGGCACCAAGTAAAGATAGCGATTGGGAAAAATACTGCCTATAACCAACAAAGGATTAGAATACATGAAAAACTCCTTTAATTTTAAAAGAAAAAAGGACAATACACAGGACATCAGAACAGCCTCGAGACAAAGGAGAAAGTGTTCTATATCATTAGCAATGTAAAAAATACAAATTAATATCATACCACATCGTATGCATGAACTTGGTGAACACACAAGCACATGTACATGTGTCAATAATATTGTGTAGAGAAGATGTGTAATAACTACAGCTCATAAACTACCAACTGGGGTGTAAACTAGAATCCTCATTTTGGAGAGGCAAATTTATTAAAGATGAAGATGTGCATACTGCAGAATCACATATTGTCATTGCTAAGTCTTATAAGAAACTCTTCCACATATTTACAAGAATACAACTTGTAATGCAGTTACATTACATATAACACAAAATAATTAGCAAGTGGAAAACTGGAAAAGCTCCCTAATATCCACTCTTCCTATCACGACATATTCTACAAAAACTGAAATGAAAAATACAGCTACAAGTATTAACATGGATAAATCTCAAAACTGCAATGTTAAATAAAAAAAAATAGAAGCTGCAAAAGGATACATGTAATATAACACAAATATGTTAAGATACAGATATGCACACACAGTACAACTATAGAAAAATTTTAAACATGCCACAGAATATAATATTAATAGATTCATGTATACATATTGAAAATATAAGTAAAGGGAATAATAAAAATCCATTTCTGGATGGTGGCTGCCTGTGGCAAGAGAGGGAAGGGGTTAGGATGAGCGAAACAGGTACAGGGAGATTCAACTGTATTTGTAAAGCTTGTTTTTTTTAAACTAACACAGGTTTACACAGGGGTTTTGTTACATTTTTCTTTGTATTGTGTTTTCTGAAATAGTATACTTAATATGATCAATATGTTCCCTATTTAATACAGAATAACAGTTTATATAGGCTTCCCTGGTGGCTCAGTGGTAAAGAATCTACCTGCCAATGCAGGAGATACAGGTTTGATCTTTGGTTCACGAAGATTTCCAGAGAAGAAAATGGCAACGCATGCCAATATTCTTGCTTTAGAAATCCCACGAACAAACTGGGCACAACCTAGAAACTAAATAATAACAATGGTTTATGTATAATCTTCATATGAAAGTGAAGTCGCTCAGTCGTGTCCGACTCTTTGTGACCCGTGGACTGTAGCCCACCAAGCTCCTCCGTCCATGGGATTCTTCAGGCAAGAATACATGCACAAAATGAAAGAGTCAAACATACAGACTGAATAATGTTGCAGTCAAACAAGCTGATAACAAATGAGATTTCAAGCATAAAAACGGGACAAAAATATGTACAGAAAAATGTATAAAATGCATAGCTTTAGTTTTATTACTATTTACTTTTTTAAAGAAATTCATTATTTTCTATTATTATTACTTTGTATTACCTCATATTTATTTTATACTATCTCTTCCAAAAGAAAGGACCCTGACGCTGGGCAAGATTGGAGGCAGGAGAAGAGGATGGCAGAGGATGAGATGGTTGGATGGCATTACCAACTTATTGGACATGAGTTTGAGCAAGCTCCAGAAGTTGGTGAAGGACAGGGAGGCCTGGCATGCTGCAGTCCATGGGGTTGCCAACAGTCAGACACAACTGAGTGACTGAACAATGACAAATTTCTTCCAAATCCAACAGATGAATTTCCATTCAGTTCAGTTACTCAGTTGTGTCCGACTCTTTGCGACCCCATGAATCGCAGCACGCCAGGCTTCCCTGTCCATCACCATCTCTCAGAGTTCACTCAGATTCACGTCCATCGAGTCAGTGATGGCATCCAGCCATCTCATCCTCTGTCATCCCCTTCTCCTCCTGCCCACAATCCCTCCCAGCATCAGTGTCTTTTCCAATGGGTCACTCTTCGCATGAGGTGGCCAAAGTATTTGAGTTTCAGCTTCAACATCAGTCCTTCCAATGAACACCCAGGACTGATCTCTTTTAGAATGGACTGGCTGGACCTCTTTGCAGTCCAAGGGACTCTCAAGAGTCTTCTCCAACACCACAGTTCAAAAGCATCAATTCTTCGGCACTCAGCTTTCTTCACAGTCCAACTCTTCATATCCATACATGACCACAGGAAAAACCATAGCCTTANTCATCCTCTGTCATCCCCTTCTCCTCCTGCCCACAATCCCTCCCAGCATCAGTGTCTTTTCCAATGGGTCACTCTTCGCATGAGGTGGCCAAAGTATTTGAGTTTCAGCTTCAACATCAGTCCTTCCAATGAACACCCAGGACTGATCTCTTTTAGAATGGACTGGCTGGACCTCTTTGCAGTCCAAGGGACTCTCAAGAGTCTTCTCCAACACCACAGTTCAAAAGCATCAATTCTTCGGCACTCAGCTTTCTTCACAGTCCAACTCTTCATATCCATACATGACCACAGGAAAAACCATAGCCTTGAATAGACAGACCTTTGTTGACAAAGTAATATCTCTGCTTTTCAACATGCTATCTAGGTTGGTCATAACTTTCCTTCCAAGGAGTAAGTGTCTTAATTTCATGGCTGCAATCACCATTAGATTTTAACAAAAGGTTACATAAACCTTGAAGAATTTTCTTTAGAAAAACATGACTTGTTTCCAAATTGATCAAATTATGAATCTGATATATAGCAATGCATTCATTTGCAAGAAATTATTTCTTTTTGTTAACTAGAGCAGCTACTAACTAAGCCAGAAAGATGAAAATGATTGGTTGACATCTTGTAAGAAAAGAAAAGCACAAAGTACAAAAATACAGATTACTACCCTTGTTATCTGGGAAGATATGTAATCCAAACAATCAAAAAATTCTAAAACTGACATACATATTGACTTTAAGCTGATCAAGCTTTAGTACCAAATATTAAACTATAGACTTGCAAACATCCTAGGTTCAACTAAATACTAACATGCAAACATCTAGATAGTCCAGAGTAATTATTAACCTCTTTATGATCAACTAATTTAAGTTTCTTACACAAGGAGTCAGTATCATACAGATGAAACTGAGGATGAAGTATTTCTGACTTGAGCCATCTGACTGTGTTCCTATATAAAAAGCTATGAAGTAAATGTATCAAAATATGCTCAAGATCATTTCAGCTTTTGGGTGAGGCTTCGGACTGTGGCTGAATCACTATCACTCCCTCTGTTTCAGTGCATTAGTGAAAAGTGAAAGTGAAAATCGTCCAGTCGTGTCCAACTCCTTGTGACTGCATGGACTATACAGTCCATGGAATTCCCCAGGCAGAATACTGGAGTGGGTAGCCTTTCCCTTCTCCAGGGTATCTTTCCAGCCCAGGGATCGAACCCAGGTCTCCCGCATGCGGGGGGATTTTTTAACCAGATGAGCCACCAGGGAATACAAGGGTCTTTAATGATGATGCCTCACATTTGTCACTACCCAAAAGACCTGTTTTCGTTCCAATCCCAAAGAACGGCAATGCCAAGGAATGCTCAAACTACTGCACAATTGCACTCATCTTACACAGGCAATGGCACCCCACTCCAGTACTCTCGCCTGGAAAATCCCATGGATGGATGGAGAAGCCTGGTAGGCTGCAGTCCATGGGGTCGCTAAAAGTTGGACACGACTGAGTGACTTCACTTTCATGCATTGGAGAAGGAAATGGCAACCCACTCCAGTATTCTTGCCTGGAGAATCTCAGGGACGGGGGAGCCTGGCGGGCTGCTGTCTATGGGGTCGCACAGAGTCGGACACAACTGAAGCGACTTAGCAGCAGCAGCAGCACACACTAGTAAAGTAATGCTCAAAGTTCTCCAAGCCACCCTTCAGCAATATGTGAACTGTGAACTTACAGATGTTCAAGCTGGTTTTAGAAAAGGCAGAGGAACCAGAGATCAAATTGCCAATATACACTGGATCATCGAAAAAGCAAGAGTTTCAGAAAAACATCTATTTCTGTTTTATTGACTATTCTCCTTGAACCAGCCTCCTGGAACATGTTTGTCTAATGCAAGAGGTCAAACTAAACCACACAAGCACCTGTAAGGCTCTACTTATGTCACATTCTGTTGACCAAACCAAGTCATATGGCCAAACTCAATGGGGAAGTATTTTTCACTCTCTAAGGAAGCACCAAATTCAAATGGCAAACAATGTAGAAAGAGTTCTCATTCTCTTACTGCTAAGTCACTTCAGTCGTGTCTGACTCTGTGCGACCTCATAGACGGCAGCCCACCAGGCTCCGCCGTCCCTGAGATTCTCCAGGCAAGAACACTGGAGTGGGCTGCCATTTCCTTCTCCAGTGCATGAAAGTGAAAAGTGAAAGTGAAGTTGCTCAGTCGTGTCTGACTCTTCGCAACCCCATGGACTGCAGCCTACCAGGCTCCTCTGTCCATGGGATTTTCCAGTCAAGAGTACTGGAGTGGGTGCCATTGCTTTCTCCATTCTCTTACTGGGAGCCAGTAAAAAGCTGGGGAGAAAAATAACCCCATCTATCTCTCAGATAAACTTGTATTACCTATGTGCCCTGAGAAAACCCTGCATACAGNCCTCTTGATGAAAGTGAAAGAGAGTGAAAAAGTTGGCTTAAAGCTCAACATTCAGAAAACTAAGATCATGGCATCTGGTCCCATCACTTCATGGGAAATAGATGGGGAAACAGTGGAAACCGTGGCAGACTTTATTTTTGGGGGCTCCAAAAATCACTGAAGATGGTGATTGCAGCCATGAAATTAAAAGACACATTCCTTGGAAGGAAAGTTATGACCAACCTTGAGAGCATATTAAAAAGCAGAGACATTAAGGCTATGGTTTTTCCAGTGGTCATGTATGGATATGAAGAGTTGGACTGTGAAGAAAGCTGAGTGCCGAAGAATTGATGCTTTTGAACTGTGGTGTTGGAGAAGACTCTTGAGAGTCCCTTGGACTGCAAGGACATCCAACAAGTCCATTCTAAAGCAGATTAGTCCTGGGTGTTCATTGGAAGGACTGATGTTGAAGCTGAAACTCCAATACTTTGGCCATCTGATGTGAAGAACTGACATTTGAAAAGACCCTGATACTGGGAAAAACTGAAAGTGGGAGGAGGAGATGACAGAGGATGAGATGCTTGTATGGCATCACCGACTCAATGGACATGAGTTTGAGTAGGCTCCGGGAGTTGGTGATGGACAGGGAGGCCTGGTGTGCTGCAGTCCATGGGGTGGCAAAGAGTCAGACATGATTGAGCGACTGAATTGTACTGACTGATGATTCTCAAACACTAGTACATCAATATGAAAATGTTTCTATAATGATATTATGAGTTCAAAATTACTAAAGAAAATTTCAAAGATTAAGTGTCTATGGTCTTCAATCGATCTCAAGTCCCTTAAAAACATCTGACAATCTTCCAGTATATCTCCAGTTTAGCCTTCTCTACTTCCAATAATTATTTCAAACCGTTTCAAAACATTTAGTCTCTAATCCATTAGGCTGAATAGACAGCCTTGCTGCTTACTTTTCAAAGTAAGCCCCAACCTTCTAACTCTCTTACTCCACATCTTTATCATCAGTGATTCCCTTAAATACCCGTCGAGTATACAACTCTCCTTAAATCTAAGGCTAATAATTTTTGTTTCTTTGAATCTAATTTCCTTCTGCCTCCTTGGAGACTTAACTCATAAACAGCCCCTACCATCTCTTTTGTTCCCTGTATCTATTGTGTTTTTTTAACTTAGCATGTAAGAAGATACACTTTTTTTCCCCCTTCTGCCCATATGACTGCCCTACTCACATACTCATTTCCTCTTCTATCTGCTCCCATTTTTCTGATTTGTCCTTGCAGCCAAGCTTCTGCTTCCTCAATCTTCACTTACTCTTCAGTAAAGCACAACAGATCTTGCTATCCCAATGGGCCCTCAAAAAGGTCCTCATGAAGTCACCAATGGCCACCCTACCAAATCCAAAGGATTCATAATTTTGTCACCATATCAACTGCTTTTAAAAATAATCTCAGTGATTGTACCTTTCTGGAAGGCAGGAATATATCTATATCTAAATATATTTAGCTATTTTAAAAGATTCCCTACTTCTACCTAAATGTCAGTAGTCACAGAGCTGCTCTTCAATTTCCTCTTTTCTCACAGTCAATAGTCTCAGTGATATCATAACTTCACCAGGAGTCTAAAATTTGCATGCTAAGACCAATCCTCAAGTTCTTGAATATTTCCAATTTCTACTCATCCATATCAACTTGGATTTTTTATAGAACTTCAAGTTGTCAATTGTCTTTACATCCTCAAATGTACTCCTTCTCTAATATCTCTTTAATAAATGTCATCAGTAACTTAAGTTTCCCAAACCAGAAACCAAATTATCCTATATTCCTCCATGACCCCATAACATCTAACAACCAAGTCTGTCCCTCTCTTCTTCATGCTCAGAGAAGTCTCTTAGTTCTGTAACTCACCCTCCTCATCAGTCTTAAGAGGCACAGAGTACTATAACAGCTGCCCAACTTGTAACTGCTTTAAATTTGCTTGCTTCCAATTTAGCCTCCATTCTGCTGCCAGACATTTAAAAAACACAAATATGATCAATCACTACTGTTAGAATTAAAATTTTGTGTCATGTAATAGACCACCTTACCTGTCTCCTGAGAAACCTGTATGAGGGTCAAGAAGCAATAGTTAGAACTCCGTGTGGAACAACTAATTGGTTAAAGATTGAGTAAGGAGTACGACAGGCTATCTGCTGTTACCCTGTTTGTTTAATCTATACACTGAGCACATCATGAGAAATGCTGGGCTCGATGAGTTACAAGCTAGAATCAAGATTGGTGAGAGAAACATCAACATCATCAAATATGTGGATACCACATATGTGGATACCACTCTAATGGGAGAAAGAAAAGATGAACTAAAGAGCCTCTTGATGAGTGTAAAGGAGAGAGTCAAAGAGCTGGCTTAAAACAAAATACTAAAAAAACTCAGATCATGGCATCCAGTCTGATTTATTTCATGGTAAATACTTCATGGAAAAGGTGGCAGATTCCCCTTCTTGGGCTCTAAAATCACTGCAGATGGTGACTGCAGCCATGAAATTAGAAGACGACTGCTTCTTGGCAGGAAAGCTATGACAAACCTAGACTGTGTTGAAAAGTGGAGACATTACTCTGCCAATCAGATCTGTACAGTCAAGGTTATGGCTTTCCCAGTGGTCAAATACAGTTGTGAGAGCTGGACCATAAAGAAGGCAGTGCCAAAGAATTGATGCCTTCGAACTGTGGTGCTGGAGAAGGCTCTTGAGAGTCCATTGGACAGCAAAGAGATCAAACCAGTCAATCTTAAGGGAAATCAACCCTGGATACCTGGAAGTACTACGATGCTGAAGCTGAAACTCCAGTGTTTGGTCATCTGATGTGAACAGTTGACTCTCTGGAAAAGTCCCTGATGCTGGGAAAGATTGAGGGCAGAAAAAGAGAGAGTCAGAAGATGAGATGGCTGGAGAGCATCACCGATGCAATGGACATGAACATGGGCAACTTCAGGAGATGGTGAGGGACAGTGTCCTGGCATGCTGCAGACCATGGGGTCACAAATAGTCAGACACAACTGAGTGAATGAACAACAACAAGAGAATAGAAATGTTTTCTATTTATGTAAAGATTTTGTATAAAGTGTTTTCAAATTAATCTTTAGAGTAACTTTTTCCCCTCTTTTTTATTTAGCTGATGGGGAAACCAAAACTCCGAGAAGCTATGTACCTTAACAATGTCATACAACACTGAGTGTGTAGGGCCTGTTTTCAGTATGCATTCTAGTTTTCTGACTCTAAAGTTTAGTGTTCTTTCTACTGTATTAAACTGTACTTCAGAAGCCATTTAGTAACAGAGAACTAAGGCTTCCCAGGAGGCTCAGTTGTCAAGAATCTGCCTGCTAATGCAGGAGATGCAGGTTCAATTTCTGTTTTGGGAAGATCCCCTGGAGAAGGAAATGGCAACCCACTCCAGTATTGTGGCCTGGGAAATTCCATGGATAGAGGAGACTGGTGGGCTGCAGTCCATGGGTTGCAAAGAGTTGGACACAATGCAGTGACTGAGACACATTTAGAATAAACAAAATCCTTTTTGAAAAAATAATATCTTAGCATGTGAACAGGAGTTATTTCATGAACAATAAGATAAAAAGCTATCTGGATTGAAGGAACAGCACATGCTAGAGCCAGAACAACTTCGGGATTCAGGTATATTGGAAGAGTTAAATGCAGCTGGAATTTATGACAAAGGGAGATGAGATGCTAGATAAGGGAGGCTGGGGCCACACTACAGCACCTTTAAAGTAATCAAAGATTTTATCCTAAATGCAAGGAAAGCCACTGACAGATTTTTAGAAGAGATATAATCTGATTTACATTTCATGAAGATTACTGGGAGTATCTCACAAGAGTGTTGGGAGGTTTAAATAAAAGTGAAATGTTTAATAAATCAAAACTTACATAAAGTTATGAATACTTCAAAAAGGCCTAAACTGTATGATGCTAAATATTCTAATGGCATCAAGACAGACAATTTGTAATGTGGTCTGGACAGAATAATTTTCAATGGCTACAGAGAAGCAGTACCAATTTTAGGACCCCAAACAAATCAATTTAAAATGAGTCAATTTTAAAACAGCCCTCAAATGCAGAAAAGCTACTATAAGAACGAAAAAGGCCAGGTTGTAGGTTTTTTGCTGTTATTTGTGGGTTTTCTTTTGGGGTGGGTATAGAAGAAAGGTAGGGGTCTCAAAAGCTGGCTAGTGTCTCTGTACACACTAAAAGAAAATTTAAGAAACACATAAAGGGACCAATAAATGATTCAAACAGTCGTAAATACAAAGACATTTAAAAGCAGTACAGGGAAATGGGGAAATCCCAAGAGCTGGATTCAGAAAACCATAGGGCTAGGGAACACATGGTTCTGTTTTGCTTTTTTGGATTAGTATATGTCTATGCTGACAATTTGCAAATAAGCAGTTCCTTCTTAATTAATACTAATATATGATTTATTTTTCAAAAAACCCTACCTTTTTCTCTGCAAAGTAGATATAAGACAGTCACTATTTTGCAACTGAGAAGACACGCAAAAACTTCAGCCTAATTCAATGTAGCACATTTACTCTGAGAACAACATGTATAACTGTTGTGTGTAGAATTAACAGCATAAAGACTTTTGGATATTAATTCACTCTATGACTAATCATCTCATTGAATAAAATACTATTTCAATTATATTTAAGTTGCAACAGCATAAGCCATTTTTAATACTAAAAGAGATATTTATAGTATCTAGTACTTTAAATCATTGTAAAACTAGATACCTCACTGATTTTTTTTTAAGTACCACAAATAAAAACTCTTCAATAAAACATAATCAAGGAAAGCTATTAAGTTGTTCAAATAAACCAATGGTTTGGTTAATCATCCCTTTATATCTTAATTTTTAGGTCTGAAGCATTTTCAACCTATTTTTTGCTCTACACGTTAAATTAATCAGTTGGCAAGAACTAATTTTTATGACCTCTTTTACATCTAAACTAAAAGACAAAGAACTCAGCAAGGAGGCCAAGTAAGATTGTGACAGTGAAAATAAACACACAGAAGTGGAGAAAATGTTGCATATCATCTATCTGATAGGGGATTTGTATCTAGAATACATATATAAAGAACTCTTAAAACTCAATAATGAAGAGAAAATTGCCAAATGAGAAAACAGGCAAAGAATGTAGACAAGCATTTTTGCCAAAAGGCTAATAAGTATATATGAAAAGATGTGCACCAACATTTGCCACTATGAAAATGCACATTGAGCCTCCAATGAGATACCACTTCACATCCCCCAAGATGGCTATAATCAAAAAGACAGATAAGTATCACAACCATGCAGAAAAACGGGACTCTTATACATCGCTGGTGGCAATGGTAAATGGCACCACTGCTTTGGAAAAGAGTCCATTACTTCCTCAAAAAATAAACACAGAGACTCAGCAGTTCTATTGCCAGATATGCACCCAAGGGAAATGAAAACTTATGTCTAGACTAAAACTTGCAAATAAGTGTTCATAGCAGGATTATTCATAACCATCAAAAAGTGTGAACAAACCAAAAGTCCACCAACTGAAGAAGGAATAAACTGAATGTGGCATCCCTATACAATGGGACATTTTGTGGCAATAAAAAGAAATGAAGGACTGATATACACAACAAAATAGATAAATCTAAAAAGCATTATGTTAAGTAAATGAAGTCAGAGATAAAAACCACACATATATCATTCTATTTACATGAAATATCCAGAACGCAAGTTTATAGAACAAGAAAGTAGATTAGTAGCTGCCAAGAACAGCGGGATGTGGGTAGAAAAGGGGGTGGGGGAAACGGCTAATAGGTATGCGGTTTCTTTTAGGGCTGATAAAAATATTCCAAAATTGATTGTGGTGATGGTTGGACAATTCTATGAATATACCCAAATTCAGTGAATTGTACACATCAAGTGATATGTGATACCACTCACCGATTTCTCTGCCCATGTTCCTTTCCTCCAGAGGCAGTATGATATGTCAATTACACACAATAAAGCTATTATCTTTTTTCAAAAGTGTGAAAGGGCCATAAATCTGGATGGAATTACCAGGGATAATTTTACAAAGACTGGTTTTGAAGTAAGTGAAAGTCAAGACTTAGTAAAGTGTACTGGAAATAACATGAACGATGTATAAACTCCCACAAGGAAGGAATAAGTAAAGAATTTGCAGGAAACAATACTTGTATCAAAGAGCTATATTAGTTAGAAATGAGACTGCTAAGACTACAATACTAAACCAGAAAGACCTAGAAAATTCTGTAGGTTCCTCATAGATAATAGATGAACATGGTATTTTACTAATATGACAAAACTGCCACTTCTTAATTCTAATACTTTCAGGTATTCATCCCTCAAAGAACCGTTTCCCATAAAATGGGTATGGCTATCACTCAAAGGCAGGCAGAGGCAGTGTATTTTAAAATGCAGGTCTCAGAGGTGACTGCCTAGATCAGAATCTCTGCTGCATCGTATCACCATGTGCACTTAACTCTGTACTTCAGTTTCTGAAACTGTAAAACAGAACACCATCACTTATTTTATACATACAAAAGGCTCTTAAACTTATACATGAATGGTAATATTTGTAATCATAGCCACAACTGCATGGTATATAAAAATACCTAGCTATACCTTTTCCGAGATTTGAAAAGCTTGAAATTCATTCAAATTTATGAAAATAAATTTTCCATCTATATCACAGATAAATCATTTGATTAAACTGTTAAACTTCATCAAGTTGCTATGACATATTGCTAAATAATATAAAGCAACCCAAATTATCAACTCTCTTTAACCATGATCATTTAACCCTTATGATTCTTTTTACCTTCTTCTAGTTTTATCGATACAACCGACATACAGGACTGTAAAAGTTTAAGGTGTACAGTGTAATGATTTGACTTACATACATCATGAAATGATTACCACAACAAATTTAGTGAACACCCATTATCTCATATAGATACAAAATTAAATAGAAAAAAAATTTCCTATGATGAGAATAGTGGCCACAGGACTGGAAGAGGTTCAGATTTTACTTCAATCCCAAAGAAGGACAATGCCAAAGAATGTTTAAACTACAGCACAACTGCACTCATTTTATGTGCTAGCAAAGTAATGCTCAAAATCTTTCAGTAGCATGTAAACTGAGAACATCCAGATGAACAAGCTGGATTTTAAAAAGGCAGAAGAACCAGAGAGCAAATTGCCAACATCCACTGGGTCACAGAAAAAGCAACAGAATTCCAGAAAAACATCTACTTCTGCTTCACTGACTAGGCTAAAGTGTGACTGTGTGGATCACAACAAACTGTGGAAAATTCTTCAAGAGACGGGACTATCATACCACCTTACCTTCCTCCTGAGAAACCTGTGTGCAGGTCAAGAAGCAACAGTCAGAACTGGACATGGAACAGTAGACTGGTTCAAACTGGGAAAAGAGTATGTCAAGGCTGTGTAGTGCTTATTTAACTTAAATGCATGTGAAATGCCAGCTGGATGAAGCACAAGCTGGAGTCAAGAATGCTGGGAGAAATATCAATAACCTCAGATATGCAGATGACACCATCCTAGTGGCAGAAAGCTAAGAGGAACTAACGAGCCTCTTGATGAAAGTCAAAGAGGAGACTGAAAAATCTGGCTTAAANTGGATGAAGCACAAGCTGGAGTCAAGAATGCTGGGAGAAATATCAATAACCTCAGATATGCAGATGACACCATCCTAGTGGCAGAAAGCTAAGAGGAACTAACGAGCCTCTTGATGAAAGTCAAAGAGGAGACTGAAAAATCTGGCTTAAAATTCAACATTTGAAAAACGAAGATCATGGCATTCAGTCCCATCACTTCATGGCAAATAGATGGGGATAAAATGGAAACAGTGACAGACTATTTTCTTGTACTCCAAAATCACTGTGTATGGTGACTGCAGCCATGAAATTAAAACATGTCTGTTTCTTGGAAGAAAAGCTGTGACAAATGTAGACAGTGTATTAAAAAGCAGACATCACTCTGTCGATAAAGGTCTGTCTAGTTAAAGCTATGGCTTTTCCAGTAGTCATGAACTGATGTGAGAGTTGGACCATAAAGAAAGCTGAGTGGTGAAGAACTGACGCTTTCGAACTGGGGTGCTGAAGACTCTTGAGAGTCCCTTGGACAGCAAGATCAAACCAGTCAATCCTAAAGGAAATCAATCCTGAGTACTCACTGGAAGGAGTGATGCTACAATAAATAGGCCACTTGATGAGAAGAGCCAACTCAGAAAAGATCTTGATGCTAAGACTGAAGGCAGGAGGAGAAGAGGACGAGAGAGGGTGAGATGATTGGATGGCATCTCAGATTCAATGGACATGAGTTTGAGCAAACTCCAAGAGACAGTGAAGGACAGGGAAGCCTGATGTGCTGTAGTCCATGAGGTGGGCAAAGAGTCAGACACAACTGAGTGACTGAACAACAATGATGAAAATTCTTAGGATTTACTCTAAAAACTTTAACGTATAATATTTAGCACTGTTAATTATATTACAATGGAATATGTTTTTGTTGTTTAATCACTAAGTCATGTCCAACTCTTTTGCAACCCCACGGACTATAGTTGGCCAGACTCCTCTGGCCATGGGGTTTCCTGGGCAGGAATACTGGAGTGGGTTGTCATTTCCTTCTCCTTCACCACTGAGCCACCAGGAAGTCCCACAATGGAGTATTACTCAGCCATAAAGAAGAATGAAATCTTGCCAGGTGTAACAGCATGAATGGACATGGAGGATATTATGCTAAGTGAAATAAGTCAGGCAGACAAATATGTATGATTTCACACATATATGGAATCTAAAAAACAAACATAAGAAAACAGAAACAGTCATAGATACAGAAAACAAACAAGTGGTTGCTAGAGAAAAGGAAGGGAGGCAGAGGAGAGAAATAGGTAAGAGAGATAAAGAGGCACAAACTTTATTACAGTCCCAAGCATGAAATGTACAATGTAGGAAATAGAATGAGTTATCATGCAATACCTTTGTATGGTGACACATAGTGACTAGACTTATCCTGGTAATCCTTTTGAAATGTATAGAAATATCCAATCACTATGTTCTATAACAGGAAGTAACAGTGCTATAGGAGAACCAACCAACCGAACTCAGAACATTAGATCAGATTTGTGGTTACCAGAGGCAAGGGCATGGGAGGAGGAGGACTTGTATGAAGGCAGTCAAAACATACAAACTTACAGTTAGAAGATAAGTACTAGGGAGGTAATGTACAACATGATAAATGTAATTATCACCCTTAACCTTTTTGTTTTTTACTACAGGAGCTTGATGCTCTTTTCACTCAAGCAAATAATTTTTTTCTCTAATGCTCCCTAATTTTGATTTCAATGGCTAAGTGAAAAAAGTCAGACAGAGAAAGACAAATATCATATATTGCTTTTAGTGGAATCTTAAAAAAATGATACAAAAAAAGATACAAATGAACTTATTTACAAAACAGAGACTCATAGACACAGAAAATAAACTTTTGGTTACCAAAGAGGAAAGTGGGGGAGGGGGAGTTAATTAGGAATTTGGGATTAAAATATACACACTACTATATATAAAATACATAACCCACAAGGACCTACTGTATAGTATAAGGACCCATATTCAATATCCTGTAATAGCCTGTAATGGAAAAATCTAAAAAATATGTATCTATATCTGAATCACCTTGCTGTACACCTGAAACACAACACTGTAAATCAACTATATTTCAGTTTTAAAAACAAAAACTGGCTCTCTAAAACTTAAGACTAGCCTGGTCCCAGAGACACTTTGGACTTGCTTGTGAGAGAGCCTTTGATGCCTTTCGCTAAAGTCTTTTCTAAGGCTACTTCTGCTAAATCATTTTCCTGAATTATGAGGGATTATCACACTAATACCTGGACCTTCTCAAAGCTAAAGGGAGAGTGGAAGGGACAGCATTCTTAGTATTCCTCCTCATAAAGAAGAAAAAGTAGTCATTACCCTCCTTTTCTTTTTGGAGAACCATAAGAAAACCAAGTGGAATCTTACTGACAGGAGCAGTATTCTAGGCATAACCGAATATAGGTTAACCCTACAGAGGTTTTCTGCCTTATATTAGAATCTGAGCTTCTTTCTTTTTGAGGAGCTGTTCTTGACTGTTCCCTCAGATACATCATTCTAATCTGCATTCAAAACTGAGGTCACTTACTACCACTCAGTCTTACTCCAGGTTTCTTTGGTAGTGGCTTCTGTGTACAATGGATGGTGAGGCTAAACGAACTACATTTCCCTTTCTAGAGAATAGATGGAAAATCTGAAAAACAACTTCAAAGGAATAAATATAAGATACAGAGTGTGAATTACAGTGGTAACTGAGGAAATGAAAATAAGAGGCACAAACCAAACCGACATTACTCAGGGAGGGAAAAAAAAACAGCACTGTGGACAAATTCTATATGGAGACTAAGAAAAAACAGTTTAATGGTTTATGAAATACTGCTTGAATTACACTTAAGTAGTGACAACACAAAACGTTTTAATACTACAAAGATACTAATAGGATTTAGTATTTTAAATCATTTTAAATCAGGTATGTAAATGATATTTTAAAAACCAGCTCTGAAACCCTCAAACATCTATAAAATGAGGTAAATAAAATTCTTGCTTTAATAGCTGCATGAGTATAAAGCATTTAGGATAGTGGCTAGAAGAGAGTAAGCATTCAATACATGCTCACTAGTAGTGGTACTATTACCTGTGAACCACATGCAAACCAACTGATTTCTCTCAACTCAGATTTCTCATCTACAAGAACAGAATACACACTTATTTTGAGAATCCAACCAGATGTGTACAAACACCTTCACCAGTAATTCTCAACTTTCACTTTATCTCCCTGCCAATATAGCTGATGGTTTCAATTCACTTTTATCAATAATCATAGTTTTTCAGTGAAGTTATTCTCACAGTGAGGTAAAGAAAAATCACTCTAAACTCTTGTCCAACTTAATGGACATGAGTTTGAACAAATCCTGGAGACGGTGAAGGACACAAAAACCTGGCATGCTGCAGTCCATGGGGTCACAAAGAGTTGGACATGACTGAGTGACTGAACAACACGTAATAAAACAATATATCTAATGACTAATAATATGGCAAAACTCATTTTATCAGCAGTGATACTACATGGACCAGTAGTCAGTTTTCAGATGTTAAAAGAAGTATCAATATGGTTATGTACCTTCCACTGTCTTAAGTGTGGTTTGACTTTGAAAATTCACAAGAAGTTAGTAATCATGGGACGTAAAATATCTAACTTTCACGTTTGCATTTTCTGGGCTATTTCTATGGATTCTTAGTGGGGAAAAAAA
This sequence comes from Neotragus pygmaeus, assembly GCA_006410875.1. Classification (NCBI taxonomy): domain Eukaryota; kingdom Metazoa; phylum Chordata; class Mammalia; order Artiodactyla; family Bovidae; genus Neotragus; species Neotragus pygmaeus. The sequence goes on from SJYV01047071.1 coordinate 688,292, forward strand.
AAGTCATATATTTGTGATTTATACTTTTAAAATATGGGTAAAGTACTAAAACAAAATATACTACTCTTACTACAAGCTCTTACTATCTGCTTGATACACTGTTTCTGTAAAACTATATGTAAAGGGGCCATATGGTCTCACTAATGATTACTAATAAACAAAATCCCAAATCTAAACAATACATGAGCCCAATTGCTTTTGTTTAAATGTACTTTTGGACTGAAATAATATTTGTTCTACATACTCAGTTAATAACCTACTAATCCTTAAACATATTTTTTTTTCCCCAAAAGCAGTATAAGATTTTCCATCATATCAAAACTAAACAGTCACAAGAAACAAGTGTGAGATAAAACGGTAGAATTCTCTTCCTAAATATAGATTCCATTTAAAGAGAAAAGAATGTCCATTTTAAAAAAACAAGTGGAACACTTTAACATGCATCTTTAAAAGGCCTAATTTAAAGCCCCAACTACTTGGGTCCAAATCTCAGACGCATCACTGTGTGAACACTTCTTCAAGCCTATCTGGGGAAACTCCTATTCTGGCCAGTGTGAACTGGCACACGTTCACATTCTGGTACCCCAGAATCGTAGTAATGAAGAACTAAGTGATTCAACAACACCTAGCACACTGCCTTTTTAATGTTAATATCATAGGTCATAGCCTGACAATTCTTTTCTCATCATACTTACATCCAAGCAAGATTAGTAACAGTTACAAAATTATTTTCTAAAACATCTATTTAATACTTTGTATGTGCTAATGAAAAAATGGTGGTATGATTTAGGAAAAAATAAAATCTGAATGTCACTAAGAGATGCTAAAGCTTTGGATATGCTTGGCCAAATTAATCTTGGCTTCACTAACAACTTACAAGTGATTTTTAAATTTATGAAAAGGATTAAATATGGAAAAGCTACTTCTCTCAATTTTAAGCAATTAAAATGTGAAAAATATGCTTTAACGTCCCTACTTCTGTTATGTTCATCAATTGACCAACACTAAAAAAGTTTTGCTTTCTTGTTTCATTTGATGCAAATGATATAACATATATCCTATTTTAGAGGTAAACACTTTGATACAATTAAAGCTAACAGTAAGGGTAATATAAAAACTTGTTGGCAAGCACACACTAAACAATCTGGAGTTCGTATTGATTAATAGTTTCCATTTACATTACTAACTGATTGCTTGATTTAAGATTATTTTGTTAGTGTGAATCAAAGTTGCAAAAACATAAGGGACTACATAAAATAAAGATTTCTAAGTAAAACAGTAGGAAAGGAAAGGTCTAAAATTGAAATTAATGCCTCCTCTATCAAAAAAACTTGACTGGTCCAATTCCTCTGCAGTTTGAGACAAAAACATCACACATGACTATATGAGGACATTTTAAAATGACTATAAATGAAAGTTACTCTTCAAAGTTACCTTAAATCTACTAATTTTATTAGCGTTTATACAAAAATGAGATGCAAGATTTAATCTGTAAAGTAAGCTTTGAACATAATAGAACATAAAAATTAGTGAAAATGATTGGTAGATACATAACATTTAATATAATGACGGAATACAGCAGTGATTTTGGTGACTTATAGTCATCTATTTATTTACTTACAATAAATCTACTTTAAAAGAAATCACCTAAGAGAGTACATAACCCACATGTATTTGTATATTTGTACACTTACTTATTTAACTATCATTCCCTTCAATAGGTTCTTCCATCCCTGATATACTTAATGCAATGTACTTTAAACAAATTTTCCTTTTATTTTATTAGAAGAAACTACCACGTACCTAAAAATTAAGTTGTCTTTCATTCATCCTAAGCCAAACAGTTCTAGTTTCTTTACTCTTTTTCTACAGTTTCTAAATTCTAATAGTGTTGTTCATAGTTTTCTGAATCTCTCCCTGAAGCTAAACACAGTTGAGGAAACAGCATAAAAGATCACACCTTCTAACACAGATAGCTGTTACTTTTATACTCAATCTTTTTAAGAAGTATATCTCTTTTACATCAATTTTGACATTTTTGTCACTACAAAATTTAATACCAAATATAAGGTTTGTTTCTCATCTCAGACACGTATAGCTTATTTTCATCTCTTGAAAGTTAGTTTCCAGATAAAAATCATCCACTATTTACAAATAAACAGAAGTATCCACATAGAAGCAAATCTGTATCCTTGGCCAGGTGTTAGCATTAATTACCAGAGTAGTAGGAGGCAGTCCTTATCTGCAAAGTGCTCACAACCTAATTAATGATCTTTACTTACTTGAATGTATTTGACTATAACATGAAATGTTAGTATTAAAATTTCAAGAATAAATTCATGGCAAATCTATCACTTTTTCTTAAGAGTCCAATCAGTCTTTTCAAGATGGTAACATACATATGCCAAGAAAATGTTTCATTTGCATATGGTCCATTTCAGCTATTAAAAAACAAACAGAATTTGCCCACCCATAAATGACTAATCCAAGGCTTTTTTAAGACTTTAAAAAGAGAAATAACTGTTTAACAAGTTTTAATGAGTACCAAAAACATGAACCTAAGCTACAACTAAACCATTAAAAATCTTTACCAATTCTGTACTCACGAACACATTATCAAATTCATACTTAACAAATTATTCTCCTTAAAATTCTGAATCAAACTTTTGCTAATTTCTTTTTTGATAGGTTTCACTTGCTAATTCCAAGTAAACTGGCTCACATATAAACCAAATTAGTTTCTGGAGCATCCCAGTACCATCTTTTCCTGTAAATGAGAGGGGAAATCAACTGTGAGGATAAAAATTTGCACATTCTGCTGTTAATTAAATGTCTGGGCCTCAGTTTTCTTTTAAGATGGAAGCACTAAAATGACTCAAATTTATGAACTTCCTGTATTTACTCTTATAAATATCAACAGATCTTTAAAATGATTTACAGTAACTTTGTCAAAAATAAAAATGCTAAACTTTAATGGTCACAATATCCATACTGCTTTGGTCATCCTTTATGGTTAACACCACCAATTATTACTCAGTTTATCAAAACCACAACAACATTAACAAGGAGTAATATACATAAAAGTAATATCTATATATTAAATTAAAGAGCATCACCAACTCAACGAACATGAGTTAGAGCAAACTCCAGGAGACAGTGAAGGACAGGGAAACCTGCCGCACTACAGTCCATGGGGTCACAAAGAATCAGACACAACTTAGTGACTGAACAAATATATTAAATTGTAGATTTGTATTTCATGAAAATCCACATTTACCTTTGTATAAGGTGGTATTAGGCAAGGTAAATTAAGAATGTTAAAATGTTCTTTAACAAACAAGAAGGACTGATTTCATTTTTAACAATTCACAGGAAAAGGTAAATAAAAATGTCCTAGGAAATGTCCAATTTCCCCACAGTAATAAACATCATAGGAACACTCCCTTATGAACCAGAATGATTATTAAACCATATTTTTTGCTGTAATCCAACAAGTATATGTTTACACTCTCAGGGATTTTTAATCATATAAAACTTACAGTGTAGCCTAACAAAATAAGAAAAAGTACCAAAACTTAGACCAAAGTATTTAAATTCAAGTCCCAAATCTGCCATCTACTAACTTACTTGACAGTGATTCTAGCTTACTTGACAATGGTTCTAATACCACAGCATTTTAACAGAAATGGTGGTGATAAGAAGGTAACTAAAATTTAATGTTATATCAAGGCAGAAAATCTTGTAGACTATTCCACTGAATCAGGATAGACCCCTAAATGAAATTATTCTATTTCGTAGATTAAATCATTGAGATGCAATTTAAATTAACTTTCCTCAAAGTCACACTGCAAGCTAAGTGGTGGAAAGGTTAACGTAACAAGTCTAAATCTTACGCTTCTTCCACTAAGCCATAATGAGGAAATGAAAAAACACGCTGCATATTATACACAACTGTTATGGTGACGATGGAAAAGTGAAAATAACTTTTATTATAATAAAGCACATGATCCTTCCTAATGAAACAGAGCATTTTAGGTTACATATTCACATACTTAAGTTATTTTGAATACCACTTGATATGGCCCACAAATATTAAAATCTACAAATACTTCCTTCGATATTGTAAGTATATCCTTTGGTATTTTATAAGTTTGAATGTTAGCAAGTGACTGAAGCTTCAAGTGGACTTATCTACTTCTTGCAGGCCTACGTTATCCTTCCAGTAAGAGGGAAGGGCTGCACTACTAAGAGAAACGCTGCCGGCGTCTATCTAGCCTCCACTAAAGCACAAGACCACGTGGTATCACTCAGAAGCCTAAGGTTCAGTACTCCTCTCCCTCCTTTTGACAAGGAACTAGCAACTAGGTTCCTCTCTCTTAAGTGGCGCCCTGACACATGCCACCTGTGTAGTAAGAACCGCAAACATCCTGCAGCCGGCCTCCCGGAAGAATACGTGAATCAGAATAGGGGAACTTGGATACCGACAATGCAGGGAAAGGAAATGACTAAAGAAGTGAAGCGGGTGAGATCCTGATCAGTCGCGAGACCAGGACCTGTCAAACATTAAGTGAGAGTCTCACACCGAACGAGAGTAACCTATCGTTCGGGAAGGCCTGAAGTGGGAGCGGCACAACCAGAGGAAGAAGGACGAGGAGAACCGCACGAGCCGCCGCCGCCGCTCCCCGCAAGCCTTTCAGCATGCCTCGACGAGCCATGAACCGTGGCCCTCATTTCGGGTCCAGTCTTTGCCCCAGCCTTGCGGAAGCGGCCAAAATCCTGCTGCCTGAGGCGGCCGCCGCCGGACCTGCCCGCACCTGTCACCAGCAAGACACCAGCCCGCAGTTCCCACCGAGTTCCCCACCACCCTCGGGCAGCCGCAGCCACCTCGACCTCTTTCCCTCACCAGGTGTCCCCTTTCCGGAGCGAGGTTTTGAGCAGCGTCGCGATGTCAGACCGCTGGATGTCCAGATCTGCCGCTCCGCCTTCCGCCATCTTCTTCCACTAGCGGTAGCGGAGGCGGCGGCAGCGACGGCGGCGGCACGCCCCAGAGCATTGTGGGAATGGCGTCCCGCGGCCCCGCCCAGTCGGCAGGTCGAAACCAAAAGAGACGTAAGGCGGGGGGGGGTGCGCCTCCGGACCCGGGCGGAGTGAGTGCTCCGCCGTGGTCGGCTGCCTCGCATCGGCCCCCGCCCGCCCAGCAGCTTGCCTCGGCCTCCTACGACCCGGGAACGCCTGGTTTTAACTCTCGTCTGTGGGGCCTGGAGCCTGTCTCACTTGAGCGGTGCCACCGCCCTGTCCATCCTGCCTTCTGCCTTCCCCTCCGTCTTTCCCACAGACGCCTGAAAACCCTTATTTGCGCATTCACTCACGCTTGAGGGTGGGGCGGGCTGGGGGGCGTGGGGACGGCTGAAATATGGCAGAAAATTTTTAACAGGTCTGTGACTCGAGTCTTTCCGTTGCGAGTCCCAGAACCTAAACTCGGTGAAGATTGGACCAAACCTAGCAACCCGAAACCGAACGCTTAGCCGCAGTGCTCTTTCTGGGCTCTTTCTTGCGCTCCTACTCCTGCTGTAGGTGGAGACCTTTTAGAGGCTCTTTGTGACGCCTCCCCAGGCACACCCAGATAGCTAAGCTGCAGTGAAAAGCACGTTCCAGTTCCTCGGTGAACAAGGTGTGAAATATGTATCGAATAGTGCCAGGTACTAAAGTAAAGGAGCGAAAACAGGGAAGAAACCCATTCTCCTAGATACTATGAAGTGACATATTCCTAGCCACTCCTTCCCATGGTGAGTGCACTTGAAAGTAGCTAATACCACCAATTATTTGAAGCCGATTATGTTAAAAAGGGGGAAATCGAGTGTCAAAAATCAAATGCCAAGGTCACACAGTAAGTGGAGAGGCAAGTTTATAATCCAGCTTCACATGCACGCTGGCTCGCTGTCCAGTACAGTACACTAATTACCACTCCTTGAGTTCAGTTCAGTTCAGTCGCTCAGTCGTGTCCGACTCTTCGCGACCCCCACGAAAGCCTAAAGTAACAGAAACTAGGCTGCACTAATTCATTTAAAACAAACGAAAAACAACACCTTTGTGCACCTAGTGGCTAGCGCTTTGTACACCTAGTGCTGGCCTAACATAAGAATGACCTAAATATGTGTTTCAGAAATGAATTGTGGCAGAACTGCGTAAGTAATTCCAAGCATGAAGATGTCCAGCGATTTGACTGTAAGATAACATGATGTAAAAAGTCTAAAGGATGGATAAGAATTCCAGCATGATCTCTCTTGTTTACTAATTTTCAGCCTCTATGCTAACTCATTTGGTGGGAATGCAGAAAATGGGTGTAATATACTAATAAGGGTTGAACCCTTCCAAGTCAGGGTAGTACAATTTGTGTGTATCAGCATTAGGATTGCTTATTTTCTTTGAAATAATACTATTTTGTATTCTTGTATCCTTGATTTGAAAGTCTGAAAACCGCTTCCAGTTCTGCTATTTCGTATACCATTTGACTTTTGACAAGTTAAAAATTAGTTTAACTATGAGTACTATCAAAGAGTTAAGTTTCCCTCCTTTCCCACCTGAACTCTGAAAGAGAACTAAGTAATTTTTCAGAAAGAGGCCTATGGATATGGGAAGAATAATGGAATCATATGAACGAATATGAATTCAAACCTCATGTTCATGCCTCAACCTCTAGCTGAAAAGTATTTAGCTATAGTTTAATAATCATTAAATTGAGAAAGATAATACCTGTGTTAAAGAATTTTTTATGAAGATTAAGAAAACAATGTATGTGTATTACCTGGAACACAATAGCCAATCAATAAACGCTAATGTTCTCTATTGATGGGATTATTTGTAATAGTGTATTAATTGTATCTCAAGTTGATGGGGGAAAAAAGTTACAGGTTTTGAAGGCAAAGATCCTCTCCATCATTTTATAAACACAACAATTGAGAAGTGACTCCTCATGTATACCCTACTATCCAGTTTGGTTGTTCTTCTTCTTTTTTTTTTTTTCAAAGAAAGGGCATTTCTGATATGTTGAACTCTGTATCTATGCAACAAAATGAAATAACATTTTATTCGTTTGCATCATGTTCAAGGCAATGAGTTAACTGGATATAGATGTGTAAGTTCAATGTCAAGTTGAATTATAAGTCAGATTGATGAGGTCATTTTGTACACATAACTAGTTGCCTTCAGAGTCAAGAGAAAAAGAAGAGCCACAGTATTTTATTTAACAAGCACCTATACAGTGCCAAATCAGGTTCTAAACGCTGTAAAGTGTTATTTTGATTCTCCTAACAATTCTATGAGGCAAGTATTATTGCTACTCTCATTAGGTAGTTAAGGACTTCCATCGTGGCTCAGACAGTAAAGTGACTGCCTACAATGCAGGAGACCAGTGTTCAATCTCTGGGTCAGGAAGACCTGCTGGAGAAGAAATGGCAACGAACTCCAATATTTTTGCCTGGAAAATCCCATGGACAGAGAAGCCTGACTCTTTGGGACACCATGGACTGTGGCCTACCATGCTCCTCCATCCATGGGATTTTCCAGACAAGAGTACTGGAGTGGGTTGCCATTTCCTTCTCCAGAGAGTCTTCCCGACCCAGGGATCAAACCTGGATCTCCCTCATTGTAGGCAAACACTCTACTGTCTGAGCCACCAGAGAAGCCTATTAGGCTACAGTCCATGGGGTCGCAAAGAGTCCTACTCGACTGAGTGACTTCACTCACTCACTCCCTAGGTAGATAAGAAATTGAGGCAAGCAGCAGAACCCAGGTTAGAAACCAAGCAGTCTAGTTCCAGCATCTAGAAGGTTTAGGTAAATTTTTATTTTTCTTCTGGCCTTTACGATCTTGATAGTAGCAACCAGTTAATTATTATAGTTAGTAAACTTAAATTGCTTAAATTAGTAAGCAAGTTTACAAATTTATGGAAATTCTGCTTATCATACTTCTACTCAGTTATGAAGAGAAATAAGATACCTGTCTCTTATACACATCTGCCTCGCATCGGCCCCCGCCCGCCCAGCAGCTTGCCTCGGCCTCCTACGACCCGGGAACGCCTGGTTTTAACTCTCGTCTGTGGGGCCTGGATCCTGTCTCACTTGAGCGGTGCCACCGCCCTGTCCATCCTGCCTTCTGCCTTCCCCTCCGTCTTTCCCACAGACGCCTGAAAACCCTTATTTGCGNGGCTGGATGGCATCACTGACTCGACGGACGTGAGTCTGGGTGAACTCCAGGAGTTGGTAATGAAAAGGGAGGCCTGGCGTGCTGCGATTCATGGGGTCGCAAAGAGTCGGACACGACTGAGCGACTGAATTGAACTTAACTGAAATTTAAGAGCAAAACATCAGGACAAATGCAATTTAGAAATACATTTTCCTTAATTGAAAACAGAAACGAAAGGCTTGGGTTAGCTGTAACTAGGATATTTTTATTTGGAAATTATTGCCAAATAATTCAAGTCTTTACTAACAGTTTATAGTTGTTATAATCTCCTTTACTTACAATTATAATCGAATATTTTCCTGTTTAAAATCAGGGTTTCGGATTTGTTACCTTGATTTAATTTAGCCTTGAGTGTCTGTAATAAATATTAAGGAGAAAAACTCTCATTCACTTTCAGTACCTCAAATAGTAAAATACAAACTCTTGAAAGGAAACTTAAAGAGCAACTATTTGAGAATGAGAAGTAAATATTATGGAATATTATTTACAGTGGTTGATATACATGAAGGGGGCTCCTGGGAATACTAAACAAGTTCTTGACTCTTGAACTAACAAATGAGGAGCAAACAATCTGTGAAAATCTCCACTTGTAGAGACAAAAATCAGATGTTCTTAGAACTCAAGGACCTAGCAATCATCTCATTTCATCCTTACCTTTTGGATGAACAGTTTAATAAGTGAGGTTGTGACCTTCCAAGGTCATAAAGCTAGTGAAAGGATAGGTTTAGGACTAGTGGCCAGATAACCTGACTGTTACTTCATTACTTTTGCATAATGTCACACTAATTGAGTAAGTCACTATACTAATGATATTGGGTATTCTTAATATAACAGGATTTTCTGCTAAATTGGAAAATGTGTATGCCAAAAGTCATAGTACTCCCTATGGCAGAGATTGCTTATGGTCTCCAAACATATACTCTCCTTTTCTTCCATAGAAACAGAAGTTTCAGCTGAACACATGGCTACACAATCAAACACTCTGAATGTGTTTTCTTTTTAAAAACCACTTTGAGATGTAATTCCACATGCCATACATTTGACTCCTTTGAAGTGTGCCATCTAATGTCTTTTAGTATATTCACAGAGTTGTGCATCTACAATCAATATTATAATATTCTCGTTACCCTCCCCCAAACTCCACACCCCTGGGCTGTCACCCCAAAGCCCTCACCCCCTCAGCCCCAAGGAGTCATGAATCTACTTTGTATATGTTGTATGCTATGCCAAGTCTCTCAGTCACATCCACTCTTTGCGACCCCATGGACTCTTAGCCCACCAGGTTCTTCTGTCCATGGGGATTCTCCAGGCAACAATACTGGAGTGGGTTGCCATGCCCTCCTCCAGGAGATCTTCCCAACCCAGGGATCAAACCCAGGTCTCCCACATTGTGTGCAGATTCGTTACAGTCTGAGCCACCACAGAAGCTACNCACCAGGTTCTTCTGTCCATGGGGATTCTCCAGGCAACAATACTGGAGTGGGTTGCCATGCCCTCCTCCAGGAGATCTTCCCAACCCAGGGATCAAACCCAGGTCTCCCACATTGTGTGCAGATTCTTTACAGTCTGAGCCACCACAGAAGCTACTTTCTATATTTTTGCCTTTTCAGACCTTTCATTTAAATAGAATCATACAATATATGCTCCCTTGTGACTGGCCTCTTTGATTTTGCAGAATGTTTTCAAGATTCACCCATGTGGTAGCATATATCCATGATCATTTCTTTATATTGAATAATAATAATTCCATTGTATAGATATACCACATTTAATTTAATCTACTCGTAGTTGATGGACATTTGAGATGTTTTCGCTTTTGGGCTACTATTAATAATGTTGCTGTGAACATGGTGTAAAATTGCTTGTGTCAATGTGTATTTTCACTTTTGGGGGGTATATACCCAGGAGTGGGATTGCTGGGTCAAATGGTCACTCTGGGTCTAGTCATTTGAAGAACAAGCAGACTTTTTTCCAAAGTGACTGCACCATTTTACATTGCCACTAGCAGTCTCTGAGAGTCCCGATTTCTCCAACTCTTAGAAACCCTTGTTATTATCTGTCTTTTTGACTATAGGCATTCTTGTGTGTGTGATGTGATATCTCACTGTAGTTTCGATTTGCATTTCCCTGATGGCTAATGATGTTGACATCTTTTTTTTTTTTTGCTTATTGACCCTTTGCATATCTTCTTTGAATAAATATCTATCCACATCCTTTGCCCATTTTGTACTTGGATTATTTATCTTTTTTATTATTGAGTTGTAAGTAAGTGTCCTTTAGATATTTTAGATACTAGATCTTTATTATATAGACAATTCTCCTCAGAATCTTATAGTTTGGATCTTACATTTAGTCTTTGATCCATTTTGAGTTAAATTTTGTATGTGATGTGAGGCATGGGTCTAATTTAACTCTTTTTCATGTGGAAATTCCAGCACTACTAGTTAAAAATATTATTCTTTCCTCCATTTGTCTTGGCGCCTTTTTTAAAATTAACTAACCAGAGCTACAAAGACTCTCAGTTATATTACATTCACCTCTATGTTTATCCTTATGGCAGTATCACATTGCTTTGATTCCTCTAACTTTGCAATATGCTGTGAAATTGAGAAGTGTGAGTTCTTCAGCTTTATTCTTCTTTCTTAGGATTGCTTGTCTATTCTGAGATTCTTGAAATTCCAAAAGAATATTAGAATTAGCTTCTCAATTTTTGTAGAGTAGTCAGCTGGGATTTTTATAAAGATTGCCAAAATGTGTAGATCGATTTGGTGAGTAATGCCATCTTAACAATGTCGTCTCTCAATTTATGAACAAGTGAACACACCATGGTTACTTAACCTCCCTTGCTAATACATGTGGTCATGTTCTAGGTTGTGGTCAATAGAATGTAAGCTAAAGTAATGTGTGAAATGTCTTATTCATGCTTGTATAAGGAAGGATCATGTTTATCACTCCCTCATTCCTGTTCTTCCTTTCTGGTGGCTAACAATTGGAGGTGATAGTGAGAGCTAAAGTTACCATGTTTTCTGTAAACTGGAGTCAATCTCACATCTCTCAAGGACTTTAATCCCATTCCGAGGGCCCCATTTTTATGACTCACTCTATCTCTAATCACTTCCTAAAGGTCCCATTTCCAAATACCATCACATTGGGGATTAGAGCTTCAATATTTGAATTTGGGGGGTGATGGTACACAATAACATTCAGTCCACAGCACTCTGACATTGGCTTTCCCAAATTTATATCTTTCTCACAGGCAAAATACTTTCACTCTATCTGAACAGGCCTGAAAGTCTTGACTCATTCCAGGATTAATTCTAAAGTCAAGCTCAGTTCAGTTCAGTCACTCAGTTGTGTCCGACTCCTTGCAACCCCATAAATGGCAGCAGGCCTCCCTGTCCATCACCAGCTCTTGGAGTTCACTCAAACTCATGTGCATTGAGTCGGTGATGCCATCCAGCCATCTCATCCTCTGTTGTCCCCTTCTCCTCCTGCCCCCAATCCCTCCCAGCATCAGAGTCTTTTCCAATGGATCAACTATTCGCATGAGGTGGCCAAAGTACTGGAGTTTCAGCTTTAGCATCATTACTTCCAAAGAAATCCCAGGCCTGATCTCCTTCAAAATGGACTGGTTGGATCTCAAGAGTCTTCTCCAATACCACAATTCAAAGCATCAATTCTTCGGTGCTCAGCTTTCTTCACAGTCCAACTTTCACATCCATACATGACCACTGGAAAAACCATAGCCTTGACTAGATGGACCTTTGTGGGCAAAGTAATATCTCTGCTTTTCAATACGCTATCTAGGTTGGTTACAACTTTTCTTCCAAGGAGTAAGTGTCTTTTAATTTCATGGCTGCAATCACCATCTGCAGTGATTTTGGAGCCCCCCAAAATAAAGTCTGATACTGTTTCCACTCTTTCCCCATCTATTTGCCATAAAGTGATGGGACTGGCTGCCATGATCTTCGTTTTCTGAATGNTGTTAGGTCCATACCATTTCTGTCCTTTGTCGAGACCATCTTTGCATGAAATGTTCCTTTGGTATCTCTAATTTTCTTGAAGAGATCTCTAGTCTTTCCCATTCTGTTGTTTTCCTTTATTTCTTTGCTTTGATCACTGAGGAAGGCTTTCTTATCTCTTCTTGCTATTCTTTGGAACTCTACATTCAGATGCTTTTATCTTTCCTTTTCTCCTTTGCTTTTCGCTTCTCTTCTTTTCACAGGTGTTTGTAAGGCCTCTCCAGATAGCCATTTTGCTTTTTTGCATTTCCTTTCCGTGGGGATGGTCTTGATCCCTGTCTTCTGTACTATGTCACGAACCTCAGTCAAAGTCTCATCTAAATTCCATGTGGGTGAGACTCTAGGTATGATTCATCCTAAGGCAAAAATTCCTCTGGAGCTGTGAACCTGTGTAACCAGACAAGTTTTGCACTTGTGTAATTCAATGTGAGATAGGTATAGGTTAGACATTTCCATTCTCAATGGGAGAAGTGTGAGAGAAGGAAGGGTGTGGGTCCCAACAAGTTTGACTCTAGCAAGGCAATTCCCATTGGATCTTAAGGTGAGAGAATAGTCTTGGTTAGATGCTGAAATCTCCTGGAGTGGCAGTATCTCCCCCGTGGTTCAGTGGGAACACGCAGTCTACACCTCAGCTCTGACAGTGGGTGTCATGCCTCCACAGCTCCAGGCAGTCTCACTCTGGGTTCCCTTGGTGGCTGTCTAGCCTGTTGAAAATGTGGTGGTGGCCCTGATGATCTCCGAATCACCCCCCAGGGCTATTCTTCCCTTATCTTGAAAAATAGCAGCTGTTCACAGATAAACAGCATTATGGTTTGGGTGATTTAGGGTGTGAAAACTCTGACTGCTTTCTTCGGTTTTGTCCCCTCTCCATTCCTTTCAGTTCAAACTGGCAGGGTTGCTGGGGTGGTTGATTAGATCTGTGATTCACACCCATGTTAAACTCCTAATTGAATGGTCAGTCAACCATACCCTTAGCATTCTCTTATGAATACACTTTGTTATTTGTGTGTGAGTGTGTGTGTGTGGGTATTTACTCAAAAGTTCTGTCTTCAATTTAAATATGTCTTATATGCAATCAGAAGGAACCAAGCTACTCCTACTTCTTCACACTTTGTTTAGAAATCCCAGTTAAAAATCCAGTGTCATCATTTGCAAGTTCTACCTTCCACTACACATTAGAACACAAACACAAGTCAGCCAAATTCTTGACCACTTTTTAACAAGGAAAGCCTTTCCTCCAGTTTCCAATAGTCTGTTCCTCGTTTCCATCTGAGATTTCATCAGATTGACCTTTACCATCCACATTCCTGCTAACATTCTGTTCATGATTATGTATTTTCTAAGAAGGTGGACGCTTTCTCTCTAGTTCTCTTCTTTCCTTTCTGAGCTCTCACCAACATCACCTTTAGCATTCCTTTATGACAACATGAGCTTTTTCTACCAGGTACTTCAAAATTCTTCCAGCCTCTTCCCATTACCTAGTTACAAAGCTGGTCCACATTTTTAGGTAGTTGTTACAGCAGTATCCTACTTCTTAGTACCAATTTCTTTATTAGTCAAGATCCTTCAAAGAAACAGAACTAATAGGACATATATATCCTGTATATATATATATATATATATATCCCATATATTTGTATATATATCCCATATATATGTATCCTATATACACACAAATGAATAGGACACACATGTACATATATAGGATATACATGTGTGTGTGTGTGTGTGTGTGTGTGTGTGTATTGGCTTAAGCAGTTATAGAAGCTGAGAAGTCCTGTGATCTTCTGTCTGGAAGCTTGAGGACCAGGATAGCCATTGGTATAAATTCCAGTCTGAGTTTGAAGACCTGAGAACCTGCAGAAGGTGCAGATTGTGTAAGTCTCAGTCCAAAGACAGTTGGTGACTGATGGCTGAATTCAAGTAGTCAGTCAGGGTGAGAGAGCCGTCTCCTGTTTCTTCCTTTATTTTGATAAGGGCACAAATCCCATCATGAGGACCCCACTCTCATAATGTAATCCTCCAAAGACCCCACTTCCAGATAACATGGCACTGGGCATTAGGGCTTCAAAATATGAATTGGTGTTGGGCACCACATTCAGGTAAAAACAACAGGTCAAATTACAAATAAGATGCAAATAAAGAAACAACTTAGAAATTGGGTCCTTTTAAACTTTATTTTTTATTGAAGTATAGTGGCTTTATGATACAATGTTAGTTTCAAGTATACAACATATTGATTTAATATTTTTATATATTATGCTCCATTTAAAGTTATAAAATAGTATATATATTTCCTTATATTGTATAGTATATCCTTATTGTTTATTTATTTTATACACAGGAGTTGGTATCTTTTAATCTCCTGCATGCATGCTCAGTCACTTCAGTCATGTCCAACTCTTTGTGACCCCATGGGCTATATAGCCCACCAGGCTCCTCTGTCCATGGAATTCTCCAAGCAAGAATACTGGAGTGGGTGGCCATGCCCTCCTCAAGTGGATTTTTCTGACCCAGGGATGGAACTTGTGTCTCCTGCAGCTTCTGCCTTGCAGGCAGATTCTTTACCCCTAAATCCCCGAGAAAGCCCCGTTAATCCCTAAACTCCCCCCCCCCACCTCAAATTGAATCCTTTATCTGAGAAAAATCTCCCTATATTACTTGGCTTTTGCTGTGTAGCCAATCATCCAAACACTTGGTGGCATACAGGGAATAAACTTTCATTTATTTCTTGCAAGTCTATTGTTACTAAGGTTTGAGAAATCTTATTTAAACTCAGCTGACTTTGGCTCTAGCCACAAGTTCGGTCTAAGTGTGCCCTGTTGTCATAAGATATCTTCTGTTATCATAAGAATCAGTATACCTGAGAGATATTCTTCTGATGTGAAAAGCTGAAACGCAAGAAAGAAATCTTAGTCATGTAAGCACATTGCAAGCCTCTGGTCTTGTCATGTCTATTAACATTCATTTGGCCAAAGGACATTATATAGCCAGACTCCAAATTAAATAAGGGCAAAAAAAATCCTCCTCTCCAGAGGAGGAAGGGGACAAATGACTCTCTGTTGAACAATGTTTTAAGTCTAATCCACTACAGTCTTCTTTTACAGTCGTAAATATTCTTTCATCAACCATATGTAAAATACACCCTCTTTCATTTCAAGACACCCCCAAAGTCTCATTCAGGCATGACATCAGATTTAAAGTTTAGGATCACATGAAGTTTTAGAGTATCTCTTTGTGATTCAAAGACCTAGAAACTTATAGGATAAAGTATCTGCTCTCAAATATTCAATATATGATGGTGGAAAAGGGAAAGGATAACTATAAAAGACACTTCCATTTGAAAAGGAGAAGAATGAGATACAGATAGGAGTCACTGACTGGCTCATACCAATTTTGAAATCCTGCTAGACAAGTATTTCCAAATACCTCCACCTTGCTGCTGCTGCTGCTGCTAAGTCATTTCAGTCGTGTCCAACTCTGTGCGACCCCACAGACGGCAGCTCACTAGGCTCCCCCATCCCTGGGATTCTCCAGGCAAGAACATTGGAGTGGGTTGCCATTTCCTTCTCCACCTTGGGGAAGCATAATGTTCCTTGGTGAACATCGTTCCCATCCATGCTTCTTCATGGCTCTTTGCTCTGTCCTCTGGTGAGATGGAAGGATCTTTGTTTATTTATTTATTTTATACTCCTCCCTTGTCACTTCTGAAAAGGGCTCTTCTTGGTGGCTAAGATGCTTTCATGGTCTGGTTTCTGCCTGTAGAAAGTTGGGGCCTAAAGTCTTTTTTATATCTGTAAAGCCTCATTTTCTTTCAGTTCAAACCTGTAGTGCCTTTTGCTAGAACAGCTTTAAGACACATGTAGTCATGGATTTCCTTTGTATTGATTCCAGTCAATCCTACATACCAAAAGGCTCACTCGTAGTTCTTTTTGAGATATGATTATCTTACTTTATAGACTTACTTGGAAATACTTTGGGTACTGTCAAGACTTTGTTGAACCATAACCTTTATCTTTATAGATCCCTTCCCTGGTGGCTCAGATGGTAAAGAATCTCCCTGCAATGCAGGAGACCCAGCTTCAATCTCTGGATCAGGAAGATCCCCTGGAGAAGGAAATGGCAACCCACTCCAGTATTCTTGCCTGGAGAATTCCATGGATAGAGGAGCCTGATTGGCTACAGTTCACGGGGTCACAAAGAATTGGACACAACTGAGTGACTAACACTTTCACTTTCTATCCAAGTGAAAAGATTTAGTAGGTAACACGTGTAGTAGACACCTATTACCTAAACTCATCTCTATGGCTGCAAGATGGATACCTAAAGACTAGTTTCTGATAAAAGGAAAAGTTTGAGCTTTATTTATGAATGATTCAAATCACTATGTAGGTGAAAGTCAAGAAAAGGATGATAGTTGCCCTACAGATCCATTCATGGGTGAGTTTTAAAAAAACGAGTCCAGGATAAATTCTCTCAATGAGCAGAATTTTGGTTGGTACACCTAGTCATCCATTGTGCATGGAAAGACAAGTTTGTTCAGGGACCTGAAAGGAGAAATATTGTTAGTTTGAGGGCCAGAAAGTCTGAGGTAAAGTTATATGGATGGCCCTAGGGAGATGGGCAAAAGTGTCAAGAATTTTGTATTGTATGTGAGCACCAACCATAAAACATATACCCCAGAATAATATTGGAACAAACAGACTGAATGACTCAAACAGTTGACATCAAATAGCCTCTATCCTCAGAGCTGTAACAAAGAACACGTGAATATCATAGCCACAGTTGCAGGGATGATGGCTATACAAGGGGACTGCAGCACGGTCTCCTACTTATCAAGACTCATCTAGCTGTTACTGCTGCCAAACATCCAACTTATTGGGAACAGAGATCAATACTGAGCCTGTGATATGGAATCATTCATAAAGGAGAAACAAATGGTATCATGTTAAATACATTGGACCCTAATTCTGGAAAATACAATATTTTGAAGAGATCTCTAGTCTTTCCCATTCCATTGTTTCCCATTATTTCTTTGCACTGATGACTGTGGAAGGGTTTCTTATCTCTCCTTGCTATTCTTTGGAACTCTGCATTCAAATGGGTATATCTTTCCTTTTCTCCTCTGCCTTTAACTTCTCTTCATTTCTCAACTATTTGTAATCCCTCCTCAGACAACCATTTTGCCTTTTTCCATTTCTTTTTCTTGGGGATGGTCTTGATCACTGCCTCTTGTACAGTGTCACGAACCTCTGTCCATACTTCTTCTGGCACTCTGTNACTTCTCTTCATTTCTCAGCTATTTGTAATCCCTCCTCAGACAACCATTTTGCCTTTTTCCATTTCTTTTTCTTGGGGATGGTCTTGATCACTGCCTCTTGTACAGTGTCACGAACCTCTGTCCATACTTCTTCTGGCACTCTGTCTATCAAATCTTATCCCTTTTTGGCTTAGTGATTTTCCCTACTTTCTTCAATTTAAGTCTGAATTTGGCAATAAGGAGCTCATGACCTGAGCCACAGTCAGCTCCTAGTCTTGCTTTTGCTGACTACATAGAACTTCTCCACCTTTGGCTGCAAAGAATTGAATCAATCTGATTTTGGTATTAACTTTCTGGTGATGTCCATGTGTAGAGTCATCTCTTGTGTTGTTGGAAGAGGGTGGTTGCTATGATCAGTGTGTTTTCTTGGCAAAACTCTATTAGCCTTTGCCCTGCTTCATTCTGCACTCCAAGGCCAAATTTGTCTGTTACTCCAGGGATCTCTTCGGAGAAGGCAGTGGCACCCCACTCCAGTCCTGTTGCCTGGAAAATCCCATGGACAGAGGAGCCTGGAGGGCTGCAGTCCATGGGTTCGCTAAGAGTCGGGCACGACTGAAGCGACTTAGTAGCAGCCAGATATCTCTTGACTTCCTGCTTTTGCATTCCAGTTCCCTATGATGAAAAGGCCATCTTTTCTCGGCATTAGTTTTAGAAGGTCTTGTAGGTCATCATGGAACTGTTCAACTTCAGCTTTTTCAGCATTGGTGGTTGGGGCATATACTTGGTTTACTGTGATATTGAATGGGTTGCCTTGGGAATGAATAGAGATCATGCTATCATTTTTGAGATTGCAGACCAAGTACTGCATTTCAAACTCTTTTGTTGATTATGAGGGCTATTCTATTTCTTCTAAGGGATTCTTACCCATGACAGTAGATATAATGGTCATCTGAATTTGGCCATTCCAGTCCACTTTAATTCACTGATTCCTAAAATGTCAATGTTCACTCTTGCCATCTCCTGTTTGACTGCTACCAATTTATCTTGATTCATGGACCTAATGTTCCAGGTTCCTATGCAATATGGTACTTTGCAGCATTGGATTTTACTTCCATCACCAGTCACATCTACAAACTAGGTGTTGTTTTTGCTTTGGCTCTGCCTCTTCATTGTTTCTGGAGTTATTTCTCCACTCTGCTCCAGTAACATATTGGGCACCTACTGACCTGGGGAGTGCATCTTTCATTGCCATTTCATACTGTTCATGGGGTTCTCAAGGCAAGAATCCTGAAGTGGTTTGCCATTCTCTTCTCCAGTGGACCACGTTTTGCAGAATTCTCCATCATGATCCGTCTGTCTTATGTGGTCCTACACAGCATGGCTCATAGTTTCATTGAGTTAGACAAGGCCGTGATCCATGTGATCAGTTTGGTTAGTTTTCTGTGATTGTGGTTTTCATCCTATCAGCCCTCTGATGGAGAAAGATAAGAGGCTTATGGAAGCTTCTTGATGAGAGAGACTGACTGTGGGGAAACTGGGTCTTGTTCTGATGGCCAGGGCCATGTTCAGTAAAACTCTTTAATCCAATTTTCTTTTGATGGACTTTGTTCTCTCCTGATTGTTTGGCCTGAGGCCAAACTATGGTAGGGGTAAAAAAGGTAATGGTGAACTTCTTTAGAGATTTTGTCTTTATCCCAGGTCAAGTATCACTGGCAATAGATTGAATTTAGTGATAAACAATTTCTGTTTTAATCCTGTAAGTTTCAGAATTTCTGGACTTTAAGTTTTTCTCAACTCTATAATTCAGGCAGTTCCTTTAAAGTTAACCTCTTTCTTTTTTTAATTTTTAAAGAAGAGTTCTTTATTTATTTTGTTTATTTATGGCTGTGCTTTGTTGCTGTTCATGGGCTTTCTCTTGTGGCAAGCAGGGGCTTTTCTCTCTAGTTGCAGTGCACAGGCTTCTCATTGCTGTGGTTTCCTTTGTTGCAGAGCACTGGCTCTAGACAGATGAGCTCAGTGGCTCATGGGCTTATTTGTCATGCAGCATGTGGGATCACCCCGGGCCTGGGATCAAACCTGTGTCCCCTGTATTGGCAGGTGAATTCTTCACCACTGAGCCACCAGGGAAGCCTGAGTTCAGCTCTTTCTTATGCCTTTGCAAGTGGCAGCTAGCAGCCCACTTTTTAATATTCTGCTTTTAAGTAATCTCACCTAATTTCACAAGTTTATTAAATACATGTTCTGCCTTCCATGTTATTGCAGGGGACAATTGCCATTACATAACAATGCTGCCATTTTTCAACTCTCTAGTGACAATTACATCATTGCCTGCTGCCCATTCCCAAGGTTAGTGCTACATAATTTAGGTTTTTGTTACAGCAGCACTTTAAAGACCAAATTTTGTATCTGTCCAGTTTTTCTGCCTTTCAAAACACCCCTGATCCTAGTAATGCACAATAATCTGCATGTATTTCTTATCCCGCACTTGTGAGTGGGATGGAGTTTGGCTGATGTCGGCGGGGCTCAGCTGGTCTCCAAGCTGCAGACTGGGACTAAGCCTGCTTCACAAATATCTCATCTTCAAGGTAGACCTGTTCTCATGCAAAAATTAGAAGGCCAAGAGACAAGTCCAACTATGCAAGCCCACATCAGTAGCAGAGAAGTGTATTCCTCATGTAGGGCTAGGGAAAGGCGGTGATCATTTGCTGAAAAATCCTCTATCTACTGTATTACTAGAATGTAGAATAGATAAGCTATAGAAAATATGAAAGAATAATTATTTAATGGAAAATAGATAAAACTCAACATTTGTCTAATAAGAGTTCCAGAATGAAAAATAACCAATATTAAAAGAGAAAATGATGATCATTTTTTTCCCCCAGAAACAGAGTCTTCAGATTCAAAACTTAAAATGAACTTTATGTAAGTAAAGTGAGTGTCCAGGAGTCTCCAGCAAAGGTGTGGTTCAGTGGTGGCTTGCTGCAGTGTTGGGGGCACTGAGTGTAGCAGTACATGCATGGGATCTTTTGAAGGAGGTCACCATTATCTTCATTACTTCCACTATAGTTTGGTCCCAGGTACATCTGGTACCATCACTTCATGGCAAATAGATGGAGAAACAGTGGAAACAATGGCAGACTTTATTTTGAGGGGCTGCAAAATCACTGCAGATGGTGACTGCAGCCATGAAATTAAAAGATGCTTGCTCCTTGGAAGGAAAGTTATGACCAACCTGGAGAGCATATTAAAAAGCAGAGACATTATTTTGCCAACAAAGGTCCATCAGGTCTAGGCTATAGTTTTTCCAGTAGTCATGTATGGATGTGACAGTTGGACTATAAAGAAAGCTGAGCACTGAAGAATTGATGCTTTTGAACTGTGGTGTTGAAGAAGACTTTTGAGAGTCCCTTGGACTGCAAGGAGATCAAACCAGTCTATCCTAAAGGAAAGCAGTCCTGAGTGTTCATTGGAAGGATTGATGTTGAAGCTGAAACTCCAGTACTTTGGCCACCTGATGCAAAGAGCTGACTCATTTGAAAAGACCTTAATGCTAGGAAAGATTGAAGGTGAGAGAAGGGGACGACAGAGGATGAGATGGTTGGATGACATCACCAACTCAATGGACATGAGTTTGACTAAACTCCGGGAGTTGGTGATGGATAGGGAAACCTGACATGCTGCAGTCCATGCGGTTGCAAAGAGTCAGACAGGACTGAACTGAACTGAAATAGCAGGGAGGGAACACAGCTCCACCTATCAACAGAAAATCAGATTAATATTTACTGAACATGGCCCCACCCATCAGAACAGGAACCAGTTTCCCCCTCAGTCAGTCTTTCCCATCAAGAAGCTTCAATAAGCCTCTTATCCTTCTCCATCAGAGGGGCAGACAGACTGAAAACCACAACCACAGAAAACTAACAAATCACATGGACCATACATAGCCTTGTATAACTCAATGAAACTATGACCCATGTCGTGTAGGACCACCCAAGACGGATGGGTCATGGTGGAGAGTTCTGACAAAATGTGGTCCACTGGAGAAGGGAATGGGAAACCACTTCAGTATTTTTGCCTTGAGAACCCCATGAACAGTATGAAAAGGCAAAAAGATAGGACACTGAAAGATGAACTCCCCAGATCAGTAGGTGCCCAATATGCTACTGGAGATCAGTAGAGAAATAACTCCAGAAAGAATGCAGAGACAGAGCCAAAGCAAAAACAACACCCAATTGTGGATGTGACTGGTGATGGAAGCAAGGTCTGATGCTGTAAGGAGGGTAGGA
Source organism: Neotragus pygmaeus (assembly GCA_006410875.1). Classification (NCBI taxonomy): domain Eukaryota; kingdom Metazoa; phylum Chordata; class Mammalia; order Artiodactyla; family Bovidae; genus Neotragus; species Neotragus pygmaeus. Next base: position 710,104 of record SJYV01047071.1, read on the forward strand.
ACCTGGAATGTTAAGTCCATGAATCAAGGCAAATTGGAAGTGGTCAAACAGGAGATGCCAAGAGTGAAGGTCGACATTTTAGGAATCAGCAAACTAAAATGGACTGGAATGGGTGAATTTAACTCAGATGACCATTATATCTACTATTGTGGACAAGAATCCATTAGAAGGAATGGAGTAGCCATCATAGTCAACAAAAGATTCTAAAATGTAGTACTTGGATACAATCTTAAAAACAACAGAATGATCTCTGTTCGTTTCCAAGGCAAACCATTCAATATCACAATAATCCAAGTCTATGCCCTGACTAGTAACGGAGAAGAAGCTGAAGTTGAATGGTTCTATGAAGACCTATAACACCTTCTAGAACTAACACCCAAAAAAGATGTCCCTTTCATTATAGGGGAATGGAATGCAAAAGTAGGAAGTCAAGAAACACCTGGAGTAACAGGCAAATTTGGCCTTGGAGTACAAAATGAAGCAGTGCAAAGGTTAATAGAGTTTTGCGAAGAGAATGCACTGGTCATAGCAACCACCCTCTTTCAACAACACAAGAGATGACTCTACACATGGACATCACCAGATGGTCAATAGTGAAATCAAATTGATTATATTCTTTGCAGCCAAAGATGAAAAAGCTCTATACAGTCAGCCAAACAAGACCAGGAGCTGACTGCGGCTCAGATCAGCTCCTCATTTCCAAATTCAGACTTAAATTGAAGAAAGTAGGGAAAACCACTAGACCATTCATGTATGACCAAAATCAAATCCCTTATGATTATACAGTGGAAGTGACAAATACATTTAAGGGACTAGACTTGATAGACAAGCAAACAAGTGCCTGATGAACTATGGATGGAGGTTCATGACACTGAACTGGATACAGGGATCAAGACCATCCCCAAGAAAAAGAAATGCACAAAATCAAATGGCTGTCTGAGGAGGCCTTAGAAATAGCTGTGAAAAGAAGAGAAGTGAAAAGAAAAGGAGAAAAGGAAAGATATACCCATTTGAATACAGATTTCCAAAGAATAGCAAGGAGAGATAAGAAAGCCTTCCACAATGATCAGTACAAGAAATAGAGAAAACAATAGAATGGGAAAGACTAGAGATCTCTTCAAGAAAATTAGAGATACCAAGGGAACATTTTATGCAAAGATGGGCTCAATAAAGGACAGAAATGATATGGACCTACAGAAGCAGAAGATATTAAGAAGAGGTGGCAAGAATACACAGAAGAACTGTACAAAAAGTTCTTCATGACCTAGATAATCACGATGGTGTGATCACTCATCTAGAGCCAGACATCCTGGAATGTGAAGTCAAGTGGATCTTAGGAAGCATCCCTATGAACAAAACTAGTGGAGGTGATGGAATTCCAGTGGAGCTATTTCAAATCCTGAAAGATGATGCTGTGAAAGTGCTTCACTTAATATGCCAGCAAATTTGGAAAATTCAACACTGGCCACAGGACTGGAAAAGTCAGTTTTCATTCCAATCCCAAAGAAAGGCAATGCCAAAGAATGCTCAAACTACTGCACAATTGCACTCATCTCACACGCTAGTAAAGTAATACTCAAAATTCTCCAAGCCAGGCTTCAGCAATATGTGGACCGTGACCTTTCAGATGCTCAAGCTGGTTTTAGAAAAGGCAGAAGAACCAAAGATCAAACTGTCAACATCCACTGGATCATTGAAAAAGCAAGANTGCAAAGAAGTAGAGGCAAACAACAGAATGGGAAAGACTAGAGATCTCTTCAAGAAAATTAGAGATACCAAGGGAACATTTTATGCAAAGATGGGCTCAATAAAGGACAGAAATGATATGGACCTACAGAAGCAGAAGATATTAAGAAGAGGTGGCAAGAATACACAGAAGAACTGTACAAAAAGTTCTTCATGACCTAGATAATCACGATGGTGTGATCACTCATCTAGAGCCAGACATCCTGGAATGTGAAGTCAAGTGGATCTTAGGAAGCATCCCTATGAACAAAACTAGTGGAGGTGATGGAATTCCAGTGGAGCTATTTCAAATCCTGAAAGATGATGCTGTGAAAGTGCTTCACTTAATATGCCAGCAAATTTGGAAAATTCAACACTGGCCACAGGACTGGAAAAGTCAGTTTTCATTCCAATCCCAAAGAAAGGCAATGCCAAAGAATGCTCAAACTACTGCACAATTGCACTCATCTCACACGCTAGTAAAGTAATACTCAAAATTCTCCAAGCCAGGCTTCAGCAATATGTGGACCGTGACCTTTCAGATGCTCAAGCTGGTTTTAGAAAAGGCAGAAGAACCAAAGATCAAACTGTCAACATCCACTGGATCATTGAAAAAGCAAGAGAGTTCCGGTAAAAATATCTACTTCTGCTTTATTGACTACACCAAAGCCTTTGACTGTGTGGATTGCTACAAACTGTGGAAAATTCTGAAAGCAATGGGAATACCAGATCACCTGACCTGACTCCTAAGAAGTCTGTATGCATGTCAGGAAGCAACAGTTGGAACTGGACATGGAACCACAAACTGGTTCCCAATAGGAAAAGGAGTACATCAAGGCTCTATACTGTCAAACTGCTTATTTAAGTTATATGCAGAGTACATCATAAGAAACATTGGGCTGGAAGAAGCACAAGCTGGAATCAAGACTGCCCAGAGAAATATCAATAGCCTCAGATATGCAGATGACACCACCCTTATGGCAGAAAGTAAAGAGGAATTAAAGAGCCTCTTGATGAAAGTGAAAGAGGAGAGTGAAAAAGTTGGCTTAAAGCTCAACATTCAGAAAACGAAGATCATGGCATCCAGTCCCATCACTTCATGGGAAATAGATGGGGAAACAGTGGAAACAGTGAGAGACTTTATTTTCTTGGGCTCCCAAATCACTGCAGATGGTGACTGTAGCCATGAAATCAAAAGATGCTTGCTCCTTGGAAGGAAAGCTATGACCAATCTAGACAGCATATTGAAAAGCAGTGACATTACTTTGCCAACAAAGATTCATCTAGTCAAGGCTATAGTTTTCTCAGGAGTCATGTATGGATGTGAGAGTTGGACTATAAAGAAAGCTGAGCACAGAAAAATTGATGCGTTTGAACTGTGGTGTTGGAGAAGGCTCTTGAGAGTAACTTGAACTGCAAGGAGATCCAACCAGTTCATCCTAAAGGAAAACAGTCCTGAATATTGACTGGAAGAACTGATACTGAAGCTGAAACTCCAATACTTTGGCCACCTGACGCAAGATCTGACTCATTTGAAAAGACCTGGATGCTGGGAAATATTGAATGCAGGAGGAGAAGGGGACGACAGAGGATAAGATTGTTGGATGGCATCAACAACTCAATGGACATGAGTTTGAGTAAACTCTGGTAGTTGGTTATGGACAGAGAGGCCTGGTGTGCTCCGGTCCATGGATTCTCAAAGAGTCAGACACGACTGAGCAACTGAACTGACTGATGTACGTATAACTAAACAAAACCAACTCTCTCTCTATAGACACACACATATTCTCTCTTTCTCTCTAAAGATATACAAACACATACCTATGCATACAGAAATCAAAATGAGTTTGATAAGAAAGATAAATCTATACATATTCATACCTACAAATATATAGGCTCTTTTTCGTGAACATAAGAAAGAAATCTGAGAAAATCTTAAATACTAAGGAAAAAGACAGTTCTCTATTAAAGAAATGCCATTTAGATAGAAAACTTCCCACCAGTTATAGTATATGCAAGAAGACATTGAGAAAATATCTTAAAAGTACTGAAAGAATTACTATCCACTTAAAATTGTGTACTCAATTGAATTATTCAAGATGAAGATGAGGGGAAATTAAGAGATTTTTAGGAAAAGATTGAGTTTACAACACACTGAACTTCTCACAGTTTCTCACATCATGTATTTTAGGAAGATGAAAATTGAATATAGAAGTGGATATAAGAAGCCATTTTGAGCAAAGAAATAAATACATATAACTACTGATTAGACTGATTTTAAGAAGGGGTATTTTAAAGAGTAATTGTGTGAATGAACCTTGAGAATATGCTGAGTGAAATAAGCCAGTCAGAAAAAGAATATAGGATTCCGTTTATACAAGGTCCCTGAGTAGTCAAATTCATAAAGGCAGAAAATATAATGGTGGTTATAAAGGGCTCAGGAAAGAGATGAATGAGGGGGTTGTTGTCTAATGGGTATAGAGTTTCAGTTTTGTAAGATGAAAAGAGTTTTGGAAGTTGAGTGCATAACAATTTGAAAATATTAATATTACTGATCTGAACACTTAAAAATGGTTAAGATAGTGATTTTGTTTTATATATATTACAGTTAAAATAATTTTAATAAGTACAGTAAATGGTCTAAGTATTAGCAGTATCCATTAACTTTAGAACAAGTATGTTAAAACTGTAAGGGTAACTATCATAAAAAAGAGGAAAAAAAGTAAATTAAACCACTTCACTAGAAGGCAGACAAGGAGAACAGCAAGGAGATCAGCAGCAATACCAAACAAGGAGAGATTCAAAGAAGCAGCAACGGAAAGGATAGCAAATAGAAAGCATAGCATATCTCAAGTAGAAAGAAGGCCAAATATAATCACAGTAAATATGAGTAACTGGACTTGTTAAAAACCAGAGGCTTTATAGTACTTAAAAAATAAAACACCCTTAAGCAGTTTGTAAGAAGTATCTGAAACATGAAGACATATAGAAATATTGAACATAAAAGGATGGAAAATAACGTGCCAGAGACATACCAAAGACAGTTGGTTTTGCTGACATATCAAAACCTATTTTGGGTTGTCTTGCCATCTATTATCAATCAAATTTCTATCAATATAGACTTTAAGGCAAAAAAAATTTATTAGGAAAAAGTCACCATTTAATGATTAAACTAACAGTTTACAAGGGAAATTTAACATCTTGAGTCTTTCTGTAACTAGAGGCATGATCTCAAAACATATAAAGCAGAAAGTCTAAAGAATTATAAGTAGAAATTGAGAAACTGTTTTAAAAGATGGCAGAACAAGCAAAAATCAGTAAAGATAGAAAATATCAGGACATCTTCAAAAATATGCTTGATCTAATAACCATATATAGACTCTTCTGGCCAACAATTAGAGAATACAGATTATTTCAAACAAGGGTAAGAAATTTATAGAAAGCAAGCAGTACAAAGCCAGAAAGATTTCAGAAAATATCAAATAATCCATGTCATAAAAGCTCCTTTTCTGAGCAAAATTAGAACTCTAGAGAAAGATGGCCCCAAATACTGTGTTTGAAAACTAAATGGTTCATGGCTAAAATATATCGAATTGGAAACTGAATAGCATTTATAAAGCAATAACAATGAGAATAGTCTGGTACTGAAATAGAACCAAGAGTGACATGTAAGGTCAAAATGCATAAATTAGAAAAAAAGATAATTAGGGAACTAGATTTTCATTTTTAAATGTTGAAAAAAGTACAACAGATTAAAAGTCACAGAAATTAATAAAATAGAAACGAAAAGAGTTAAAAAAAAAAAAAAGCCAAAATCTGGTCTTTTGAAAAGGCAGGTATATTTTATAAAATGAGAAGAATGATGCCAGTGCATAACGAATGTTAAATAATAGCTATAATCATTAAAAGAAGATTGCTACTGAGCCATCATCTTAGTTTTCTGGATTTATACCATGTAGTTAGGTTTTGCTGGTTCAAGTCTCTGGCATTTAACCATAAAATAAAACAACAACAAAAAAATGATAGCCTTTACAAATAATCATGAGTGTATATTGTTGCTTGGTTTAATCGACTGCATAATGTTTTATAAAAATTACTTCATTTACTTGATAAACTGAAACGGCTATGGGGCTTGATTTCAGCCCAAAGGTACATGATATGCATTTATAAATATGTAATTAGGCAGCTCTTAAAGCCAAATTTGCTACTGCTACACTGCAAGTCCAGCATCATAAGTACTAAAGCATTTTCCTGCCATGCTTCCTTTATCAACTTTATTACTAAGTGGAGAAGCTTGGCATTCGAATGTAGTCTCTGTATGGAAGTAATGGAGAATCAATAGCCTGTGTATATCCTATATAATATTCTTATACTATATAAATATTTCACAAATAGGGTGTTTTCATTTTCTTCATATCTTGAGTATCATAATATTTAAAAATATTAATAGCTTAAAATCTTAATAATTTTGCCTGTAGTTTTCAATAAAATTCTATGTAAAACACAAAGTTACTGTCTACATTTCAGGTCAGTGACCCATTTAAAATGACTTTTAAATGAATATAACTTTTGGGCTTTCCGTGGTGGCTCAGATGGTAAAGAATTTGCCTGCAGTGTAAGAGATCTGGGTTTAATCCCTGGATCAGGAAGATCCCTGGAGAAGGGAATGGTTACCCACTCCAGTATTTTTGCCAGAGAATTCCGTGGACAGAGAGAGGAGCCTGGTGTGTTACAGTCCAGGGGGTTGCAAAGAGTTGCTTTTGGGAAGAAATGTGCTTATTTTTAAGTAAAAGGTTTTGATTAGAGTTTTGCAAGTTGGTTAGTTACTACAGATTACATTCATAAGGGGTATGTAAATTTCAACCTGTGTGAACTTTACTCCAATCAAAGTATTGTGTTTCCTCAGATTAAGAAGACTTTGCTTTTCAATCTTTGAACGTATAAAGCTAAGTGCATGTGAAATTCAATTTTAGAATTTGGGCAATTAAATTTTAAAATTTTAAATATACAGGAAATTACAGAAATAAAACCTACACCTGTAAAATGACCATAAAAAATCCTCAGTAGTTAACATTTTATCATATTTGCTTTATCCTTTTATAATATAGTGACTAAATTGGGAGTCATCGTCCCTCCAATCTAGTCCCATTTCCTTCCCCTTTTACTTGTAAATTCAGTGTGTCTTTTCATTCAAATTTTATGCTTGTCCATATGTAAAAATATAGTTGGATAAAATTTAGAGTATAGTTTTATGTTTTAAGCTCTACTTAAATGAATTCATTCTGTATAAATCATTCTGCAACTGCTTTTGATGGACAATATTGTTTTTATAATCCACTATTTAAACATACACACACACATATGTAATTAGTGGGTTGCTTTTACTTGCTATATGATGTTCTGTCATTTAAATATAGCACATTTTATTTATTTTCCATCTGATTGACACTTCACTTTTGGTCAATCTTTTGAATCCATATCCACTTATAAATATGTGTGAGAGCTTCTCTAGAGTATGTATCTAGAAATAGAAATGTTGAATTTTACAGTACATTCATGTTAAACTCAATGCCCTTCATTTACTTTTTGCCAAAATATTATATCCAAATAGTCAAAAATTCAATGGGCATTATAGAGTATAGCATAAAAATTGTAGTCCCTATTTCTGCCTTCTCTCATGCTTGTCCTTGGAAGTCACCACTTTCAACTGTGCTAAAAGTTTATTCTGATATTTACCCCATTATATGAAATATGCACATGCTTTCATCATAAACATCTATTGTCTTTTTGCTTTGGAACATAAATGCTTTATTTAGCTCATTCATAGCTTCTTATTCCTTTCTATTTTTCTGTATAATTTTGTCTCAGTTTTTGATTATTAAACCTCTAATGTGTCTGTATCTTTTGACTCCATAAATATTGATCACTCCCGAGCCATGTGTTAACAGTATTCTTTTGTTTCCTATTGTGTTCTTTTTTCTGAAGCTGATAATGGCTTGATTTTAAATTATTACTTTTCTTTGAAAATTTGAATAAAGTTTTCCTATAGCTCTAAAACTTCCATAGAATATATCTCAATCTAATTTTCATCAGGCCTAAACTTTAAGACAATTATTCTATTGCCCCCTCCCCCTGAAAACAACAACACTGGACTTATCTGATACCCTTGCCAATCTGAATTGGTTGCATTCTCAGCTTTGATGTTCATTGTTATTTTGGAACTTTCTTTTGTCATCATTTTTGGAATTTCATTTACTTTCTTTCTGTCTGCTTTCTGGAGCTGAAAAGAGGAAAGAGGAAGAGAAGCAGCCCACTGCTCAGTATGAACTCTTTTCACCACTTTTTCATTTGCCTGCTAATCTCCAAACTGGTACCCCTCTGTTATTTCCAGAGAACAAACACTTATTTCCCTGTGGTGACTGGGGAAGTTGCCTGACTTCTTTGAGGATGAGGAAGTGGGAGTTTTGTTACAAGCTGTACAGTTTTACAAGCAATATCTGTTTTCAGCTCCTCTGCATCATGGCCTCCAACTCTGGAGCCATTCAAGGGTTCTGAGGGCCAAGGCAGCTTGCTTATATTTGCTTCTCCCAGTATAGGCAAAAATGTTGTGTTTCTGTTTCTTGTTATTTGAGATAATTTCCAAATGAGGGAGCAGTCAGAAATGTTTTGTGTTCTTTCTGCCACGGTATATTGCTTTTTCAGAGGACCCAGAAGTTAGATTTCCACATTCCTAATAACTACTGTGGCAGCAGTTGCTGGAACCAAATTAGGAATTCAACTGAAACATCAGTAAATTAGACTGAAATTAACCTGGAGAAAACTAGATAAAATGCCTGCATCAGTCAAGATAAGGACTTAATGTTGTAAAATTAAATTGAATGCCAAAAAGAAAGGAAAGGGTAGCCCCTTTTCAAGATGACAAAGGTATTTCTCAGTCCTCCTTTCAAAAATTCCTTCAAATCAGAGAGAAAAATGAAACAGACTTTATCCCTAAAGAAACTTGGAGACATTTGTATCTCTGAACCACAGTACATGAAGACAAAAAGGAAGTAGGTCAGATCTCAACGTCCTTACAACAGAAGTATCAATGTGAGGCAAGTATGCATGATCTGACCCCAATCTGGTGTATCTTTTATCACTTTCTTGTAGCATGCTAAGTCACTTCAGTTGTGTCCGACTCTCTGCAACGCTATGGACTGTCGCTTGCCAGGCTACTCTGTCCATGGAATTCTCCAGGCAAGACTACTGGAGTGGGTAGCCATTCCCTTTACCAGGGGATCTTCCCAACCCAGGGATCAAACCCACGTCTCTTATGTCTTCTGCATTGGCAGGCGGGTTCTTTACCACTAGTGTCATCTGGGAAGCCCTTATCACTTTCTTACCTGTATCTTATGTTTAAACAGAAACAGGTCCTTCAGTTTCCTAGACTATATTTACATTTTATATCTTCTTATGTAGGACACCTGCTATTCTCTCCGCGTAAAATAATGATCCTCAACCTTGGCTTGTGTGTGTGTCAGGAGGGGATGATGAAAATTAAACATTCTCCTAGTGAGCTAGTGTTCACGTAACATTGGAAACCATGGGACTGGAATGTCCTCACAATACCTTTTCTCTTCTGCCCTCAGACTTTTCTGTAGCAAAACTCTACTCATTTTTTCTGATCATCTCAAGGTCTACGTCAAACTCTTCCTGACCCTCTCACTCTCCACTGTCCTATCCAGATATTACTTCTTCTTCCAGTTATTCTCTGAGGCTCTTTATTTGTAGACTTCTTCTGGCACATATTATATTCTTCACACGGAGGAATGACACTTGTTATTTGTTTTTGTCATCCCTGGACTATAAATCTACGGAAGGACTGAGCCTCTATTTATTCATTTTTACATCTTTCAAAGCATCTAGCACAAGGGCTTTCATATAAATGGGTACTTAATCAACATCGGTTACACTAAATATTCAAAACCTTTTTATAAAACACTTCTTATGTTTTTTATTTTTGGTTGCGTTGAGTATTTCATTGCTGTGTGCAGGCTTTCTCTAGCTGTGGAGGGTGGGGGCTACTGTTAGTTGCAGAGCTCAGGCTTCTCATTGTGGTGCCTTCTCTTGTTGCAGAGCACAAGTCCAGGTGCACAGGCTTAAGTAGTTGCAGCTTGTGGGCTCTAGAGTGCAGACTCAGTAATTGTGGCACATAGACTTGGTTGCTCTGTGCCAAGTGGAATCTTCCGGGACCAGGGATCAAACCTATGTCTTCTGCATCGGCAGCAGATTATTATACACTGTGCCACCAAGGAAGTTCTTCAGAACTTTTGAACGAGATTTTTTTTTTTTTAACGGAGAAAATAGATTAGAAGTATGTGGAATGTGAAAATAAGGGCATATTCAGTGTCAGGTCAAGATTAATGATTTTTTTTCTTCCATGTTTGAGTGTATGGTTTAAAGTACTAAAAGTCTGATGAGCTATAATGTTTCTCACACAAAGATAAGTAACATACAGATCTTCAAAGATTTATCCAAGTTTATAATTTCTAATTTTCTATGTCAGAAAACAACTCTGAAAAGAGAATCACCTTAATTATTATATATTTCCAGGCCCAATAATTAGAAAGTCAATTAAGTAGTATCTGCTGGCTAGAAAATTACACAACATAGAAAAGAGGAAATTATAGTGCAATATATCAATGCAACAGTATTTACAAATGGCTCCAACAATAAAGTTATAACTTACAAATTCAAATTGTTTGTCAGTCAGCCTTTACCTGGTGTATCTTATATATTCATTGTTTGAGGGCTTAAGTAATACAAGATAAACTGAAGTAAAAGTCTGATGAGGCAGGTCAGTGCTAAAGATTGGGGGAGGGGGCAAGAACATGGTTGTAGCTAAAGCCTAGAGAATAGGTGGGATTACTTCAGAAAAGTAAGTCAAGAGAAATGTATGGACCAAGAATGACATCCTCAGATGCAATAGCATTTAAGTGATGTCTTAGGCAGAAGAATTTATGAACGTAAATAAGGAGGATAGGACAGACAAGAAAAGGAAAAGCAGGAGGGAGTTGAATTTTATAAGCCAAGGGGCTAGCGAATTCAAGGACTCATGAGTACTTCTGGTTTGAAGATGGTAGTATATATAGTTGGCATTTACCTTTTCTCTTTCTAACAATCATCTGAAAGCAACAAGGGGAATGAGAAAGTAAAAGAACACAAACCAGGAGACAACTAAAACCCCAGTCCACCAGATAGGTGGAAATGATGATGACAACTTTAGAAATTAAGCAACAGTATGTGTAAGAGGAAGCACAGAGAACACACCATTATGAATATCTTAAAAAGAGCCAGCAAAGTAAACTTGCCAGAGGCAATAGGCATAGCCTTGGAGCAAAATCTAAATATGTTGTTTGGGAATAGGGTGTATGTTTGTTGCATGAGACCATTTGTAGGATAAGTTGCTAGAAGTGGAATTGCTGAGTCAAAATGCAGGAAACTTTGGAAATTTTGATAAATATTGCCAAATTGTCTATAGATCTTAAACTCATTTACACATCAACCAGCAATGTATAAAAATGCTGGCTTCTCTATGCTCTGTTAAACTTTCTAATCTTTGCCAAATTTATAGGTGAAAATTTCAGTGTATCTTTATATATGTTTCTTTTCCTGTGAGAAAGTTGGCACAATATTTCTAATGACCAGGAACCCATGAAATGTTTCTAGATGTTCCCCCATTTTCCTTATTTTCTTTGAAAAATACTGATTTGGAGAAACTTTTACTATATAAGGGCTGTCTCTTATACACATCTAGATGTGTATAAGAGACAGGGGTAGCCCCTTTTCANCTATTACTATAGAGTATAGAACTATTACTATTACTATACTATTACTAGAGACTTTAAGAATGAGACAACCTCTCTCCATGGAGAGCAGTAAACACAAAAATGAAGATCCAGGCATGCGTTTGCCATGAAAGGAGACCTGATGGCATGCAGACCAGTGGGACACCCACCCATAACAGGACAGAGGGGACACTCAGACCTTGACTGGAGGCATTCCCAGCTTCTTAGCTGCTCAGGTGGGTGCTTAATCCTGGGAGCCTGTCCAGTCACTTTTACTGCAGAAACACCCACCAGATGGAGAGACTGCCTCTGGGGAGTGAAGGGCGTGTGACCTTGGGCCTGGGCTCCATCGCCCCTAGGATGGAAGCCCCCATACCTGGAGCCCACAGGCTCAATTGGGCCCCTCTCAAGGCCAAGAGGAGGTGGCTGGTGCACAGTGGGAGGAAGGGGGACACTCTAGAAGGGGTGCAGCCTCAGGGAGAGATAGCCTCAGGGAGAACAGACTTCAGCTGCTGTGGTATGTCTGTTGGTCCCTATCTCACCCCTCCCTTGCTCTCCCTCAAACCCTCACTTCATCTCTTGTGTCTCTCTCTCCCCTCGCTCTACCTGTGTCTGTCTCTCTTCATGTCTCTGTCCATTTCTCTCTGTGTCTCAGTTTCTCTGTCTCTAGAGCACTTCTCCCCTCTCCACCACCCCACCCTCCTTTCTCTTGGAGAGAAGTTAATAGGTGCAGTTTCTCAGCGCCACGCCTCTGCACCGCCAGCACTGGGTCTTCTGCATGTCCTGTTTTAATTATGCAAAGCCCCATTTCCTCCCCCAGATCGCCCATGCTCGGCCACCAATGGGCTGGCAGGTAAGCTTGCCCTGTTCCTTCCTGTGCCACCAAGGTGAACTCGGACTGGATGTCAGCGCTGAGTTCTCGGCTATGAGACATGGCCCTGCACCACCTCTCCATCCCAGGTGAGGCCCTGCAGGCTTGGTTCGGCAGGGATGCCACTGCAATTTGGGTCCGAGTGTGGGAAACCTCAGAGCTAAACATGCACACATGCAGGTACACACAGGCAAACAACATACACACATACATACATGCACATGGAACACACACACACACACACCAAAAACACATGCACACATACTGCACACACATACATACACACACCAGCACCTTCCCTTGTCTGTCCACTTTATCCCATTCAATCCAGAAGATTAGTGAATCCCTGAGAGCCTGCCTTCAGGACACATGCCAGCCTCCCTGGGGGGCGGAGTTGTGTTTTCTCAGCCACTCTATCCTACTCTTGGGGACCCCTCACCTTTCCATCCATGTTTTCCATCAGAGCTTTTGCAGCACTTTCTGCACTTGAGCCTGGAGGGCACAAAGTTTAAGAGGGCCACATGCCCCAAAACAACCTGGTAAGTGGTACCAGATCTATCTAATGAAAATGAGGAACCTCTGATTCCAGTCAGTTTGGTTGCAAAAAGTGCTGCAAAGCTCAGCTATGGGTGGGCATCTGGACTTGGGGATGCCCGGTGGTAACCAGGCAGGTGGGCACTTCCAGGGTGATGCTACTGTGCTCAGGCCATCAGAGAAGCGGCCACAAGACACCGTGGGCTGGGAGGAGAGGGTCCCTGCCAGACAGAACTCTGCACACCTACTCAAGGTGCAAACAAGCCGCACTCTCCATCAGCACTCCTCTGGCCGTGCACTCACTGGGTCCTGCCCTGGCTCTGTGACCCTGGGCATTGCCCGCTGGAAGCCCACATGGACAGGTGGACAAACAGGAAGTGCTGTTTTCTATGGAAGGCAGCTTTAGACTCTTTCTCACCCTCTTGACAGCTGTGGGGCTCTATTCCGGCCACCCCACCCTCCTTGGGAGAAAGAGTCTCCACACAGCTCTTCCCTTGAGGGTGTGGAGCAGACAGGNTATGTATATCTAAGGAAAACATTCTCAGATGCACATTTGTTTGCAAGAAATTTATTGAACTATGTCCTCGAGATCAATATCCATGGGGAATCAGAGGAAGTAATAATGGTAAGAGGGAGGAGTTGAGCTGTGATGCAGCTGTGACAAGGGCCTCAACCATCTCCAGGGGAACTCAGGAACTACTATGGCCTTTCTGAGGTGCTCCATTTTGAAGGAAGTGCTGAGCGTTTATACCTTTGTATCTGGATTTGACACTGGAGGTGGATGGAACCCAGGGGAGGAATTCAGTTTTGGCCACATGACTCTCTTGAGCTGACTTAGGGAAGGTCTAGCAGAACCCCATAACGAGCAGTTCTGGCCCACTGGTCACCTGAGTCTCCGCTGATCAGGCTCTGTCTTTATGAAGGTCCAATAGCACTCCAGAGACCTATTATTATTATATTTTTAAATGCTGTACAATTCACTGCAAGAGATGGCATAGTTTGATAAGAATCCTAAGGATGTACATTGTGATTTTACTTTGGGAGCTTGTCTTAAATTCCACATGGTATCTTTTCCCATCACTCATACCTTGAATACTGAAGGATCTGCCAAGTCATATGGTCCAAGCACTCAGCCTGGACCTGCTGCAAGTCTTTTTCCTGCTTTGAGCCACACTCAGACTGTCATGTCACCTGTTAAATGTACCAGTAGTCTTGTTAGTGTGTAATATGTTACTTTCAGAACCAAAAGACAAATATTGGACATTATGCTCCTTCTTTGAGCACAGAGAAAAGGTGCAATAGTTCCTTAGTTTAGAAAGAATGTCATGACTTGTCCCAGAGCCCTGGACTCTTGCATGTTACGTATATAGCATTTCCCTGAATTTTCGTATAGTTTAACTCCTATTTTTTGGAACACATATGTTATACCAAGGCCTGTAATATGTATGGAACGTCTTGCTCATCTGGTTCGATTAACATGGTACCAGCAGCAAAGTGAACCAATGCTATATCTTGCCAAATGACCAGTTCAGATTTCAATGACTATATTATGTCAGAAGGCAAAAGCATTAACCTATATTTTTTTCATAAATATATACACATATTTGCTTCAAGTAAATTCAAACAATTTCTGATCTTTCCAGTATGAATGGAAAATGACATGTTCATCAGATCAGTGATAGTATAACATGCACCCAAGGCCATCCCAGGTGGCACTAGTGGTAAAAAAATCTGCCTGCCTACTTTTCGATCCCTGCGTTGAGAGGAGCCCCCGGGAATGGCAATCTATTCCAGTATTCTTGCCTGGAAAATTCCATGGACAGAGGAGCCTGGTGGGCTACAGTCCTTGGGGCTGCAAAGAGTAGGACACGATTGAGTACACATCCAAGGCCACGGTAATCTCTTCTAGCAAAGAGGTCACATCTGACATAGCAGCTGCTATTGGAGTTGCTTTCTGATTGAGGTTGCCTTATGCTATCATTATCCAGGATACGTCTGTTTTTTCTTTTTTTAATACATTCCAGGTTGATTAATTAAATGGGGATATAATGAGAACTAGCAACCATGCATCCTTAAGGTCTTTCATGGTGGCCCTAGTCTCGGCCATCAACTCCCAACCAGGGATGAAATACTTTCAGAAAAATTAAAATCTTGATGGGGTAGTTAGAAGTTTTTAATTGGCTTCTCTACTGCATAGGTCTTATCCCACAGTCCAAAGAACCAATATGGGGTTTCTGCTAATTATCAAGTATTGTTCATAGTAATTATACGTTTGGGAACAAGAGAGGGGACAAATAGGCACTGGAGGGCTCTGTGAATCCACTTTTAGCAGGAATTTGACAGAATTGCATTTGTGATTTCACCCCAATATTCTGGTACCCTAACAGAGGTAACATGTGATGTTTCAGTGTCAAATCAAACCCTGTGTCCAAAATCCCTTGGAAAGTGTGAATATTTTCTTTGCTGACTATATAGTCTTAGGTCCTTTGGGGAAAGATTAAAAACACCTTAAACTTACTCACTTGCCATGGTGATACAGGTCTTTGGGACTTGCTCTTTCAATGGGTAAAATTTGTAGTCTTCACAATGATACAATTTTATTTAATGCTCGTCACGTGAATAGCTGACAATATATAAGTGCCCTCTCCCTATGAATAAAAACCAAGTTTCAGGGAGTTTAGACAACATAAATAATAAGTTGCAAAACCTATGTCTGTACCCATATCTTTTATTTTGTTGATTTGTGAAACAGTGTTCTTTTTCTTAAGTCAAATACTAACCTGGATAGGCTGTGGCTACAATAAATTTACCCAGAGTAAGATTGTATTTATTCTTAGTATCTGAAAAGCAAAGTTGGAAGGCAAAAATGTCAGTACTTCCCTAGGCTGTGGGATATGCTAGTAAATTTATCATTCTTGTATCCTAGGAAATGAAAAAATGCTGATCTTTTTTCATTTCAGAATATTCCCACTGTTAGGGCAACTTCTGGGAAAATGAATGACCTAGGTCTAGTACACAGTGATTCTTTTGGTAACATATCAGCATGCAATAAATAAATACTTTATGAGAAAGTTTCAGTCTCTCATGTGAATATACATAGGTATCTTATACAAAAATGATTTAAGTTTTTAGTAATCTCTCTCAGATGAGCATTCCAAACCTTCCTTCCTTTTCTAGACATGCTCCTTTTTCACCTTGAAGCAGGAGACTGAGTCTTAGCACTGTTGAAGGAGTAGGAGTGAACATTCTTGTGTCATTCCTGACCTTAGACAAAGGCTTTTTTCATCCTGGTGGCTCAGACAGTAAAGAATCTGCCTGCAATGTAGGAGACCTGAGTTTGATCCCTGAGTCGGGAAGCAGAGGGAATGGCAACCCACTCTAGTATTCTTTCCTGGAGAATTCCATGGATAGAGGAGCCTGGCAGGCTATACAGTCCATGGGGTCACAAAGAGTTTGACATGACTGAGTGACTAACACTTTCACTTTTACTGAGTATGATATTACCTGTGGGCTTGTCATATATGGTCTTTATCATGTTAAGGTATAATATAACTATACCTTCTATATCTAATTTGTTGAGAGTTTTTATCATGAAAGAATGCTGACTTCTGTCAAATGCTTGTTCTGCTTCTACTGAGTGAAGTGAAGTGAAAGTTTCTCGGTGTGTCCAACTCTTTGTGACCCCATGGACTATACAGTCCATGGAATTTTCCAGGCCAGAATACTGAAGTGGGTAGCCTTTCCCTTTTCCAAGGGATCTTCCCAACCCAGAGATCAAACCCAGGTTTCCCACATTGCAGGCAGATTCTTTAACAGCTGAGCCACCAGAGCAGCCCACTTCTATTGAGACGATCATATAATTTTTACCCTTCACTCTGTTAATGTGATGCATCCTATTCATTGATATGCTTATGTGGTACCATCCTTGCATCAGGGATAAATCAATCAGGGATAAATCCACCTTGATTATGGTCTATGATCCTTTTAATGTGCTGTTTTTAAATTTGACTTGCTGTTTTTTTGCTTGTTCTTGTTGGGGTTTTTGCATCTGTATTTATCAGGGTTATTGGCCTGTAATTTCTTTTCTTGTAGTATCAGGCCATTTTATCAGGCCAGTTTTTGGGGAAGATTTTGAAAGGAGTTGGCATTAAACTTTGTTTAATGTTTGTATAATTCACTAGTGAAGCCATCTTTTCCTTGCCCTTATCTGCCCCCAGGTGTTCTAACAATGGTGGTTGCCTCAGCACTCCGAAATAAGTGAGACAGAAATAAGTCTCTTGGGCAGTTCCTGAAAGGCTACATACAGAAAGGCTAGGTGGACATGTCACTCATTCTTTCCCCTGAAGGATCAGATTGCAGGCTGAGTGGTCTCAGCCCTGAACTTGTGGCTTGAGGGAGGGGCCGACATGAATAAAGCGAAACCATTTTATTTTCTTGGTTTTGTGCTCTTTGGGGGTGTTGCGAATTCTTAATTGGATACTGAAAGCCTCATAAAGGTATCTTGGCCCAAGTATTGTTGCTTTATTGATGTCTCTATTTGGGGGATCAAGAGGTGGGACTTTCTATTTCATCATCTTGTTAATGTCACTCAAATGTCTAAATCAGCCCTTCTGTTTTTTTCTTTTCTTCTTCAAATGTGTGGCTTACATTTCTTATTAATTTATTTGCTGGCCCTGGGTCTTAGCTGTGGCCTGTAATATCGCTGATCTTCCTTGTGGCACGTGGGATGTTTTAGTTGGGGCATGTGAACTCTTAGTTGGGGCATGTAGGATCTACTTACCCAACCACGGATTGAACCCAGGTCCCCTCCATTGGAACATGGAGTCTCAGCCACTGGACCACCAGGAAAGTCCACCTGAATCAGCCCTTCTTAATGGGGGATTCCTGGGTGGTTCAGGGGATCACTGGACTCCTTGAAACTGTTATTTGAATTTTAGAAGTATGTTCTTTCATCAGGTTCTTATTAGTTCCCCCAAAGGTAAGAGTCCAAAGGGTGTTTACATTCTGATAGTAGTATCAACTGGAAACTTGATTCAGCATCACTTTGTTTAATGTCTTTTTTTCTGAATTTTAAATTTTGGTACCCAGGTCTGGGAACCTACTCTCTGTTTTAATCACTGTTTTCACAGATGAGGACATTCTGAGTTTCAAATAATATATAGTGTCTTGAAAGACATCCCATTGTAAGTTGAAGCTCCCTACAATTGAGATAAAGAATAAATGTTTTTGAAGGATTTCAGAGACTGATAAACATTTTTATTCTCTGAACTGGATTATAAATTCTAAAAGACAAGACCACGTATAGTTAAAAAGCCCAGTACTACACAAAGGAGTACCTAATAGCAACCTGTACTTTGAATAATTATTAAACAAACTGAATTTACGTTGTTTAAGTATTCATAAAGAAAACTAGACAGATTGTTTATAAACAGATTACAACCAGGGATTTTGCCTTTGAATTCTAAGTATGACTTAGAACTGTTTCATTTTTCCTCTTGTTGGGAAGAGAGAAATTTCCCCTCCCTACCTCTTTTGAGTTCTTGTGGCTAGACAAATAATAATATGGATACAAGAGAGATTAACAGGAGAAAAACAAATTTTAATTCATGTATATGGAGGTCTCATAGAAATGGAACCTAAGAAGTGCCAAAGCAGGGAAGCTTTCATACTTTTTAGAAAAATAAACAATACATTGTGAAGAATGGGCAGGACAAGGAAACATAACTTTTGGGTATTTAATTAGTGAAGAATCTAAACAGAGTTTGGGCTTGCAACTTAAAGAAGTAACAAAGTTTGTTTACACAGGCTTTTTGGCTCCCAATTCCCTATCTCTAGTGATAAGAATGTCCTTCAACCTCCAGAAACAGGGAGTGTACCTTTCACATGACAGATTTATTTCCAGCTTTAGGGAGAGAGAGAGAAGAGTCAAATTGTCTCTCTTGGATTGTGCCAAGTTGCTTCAGTCGTGTCCAACTCTTTGCAACCCTGTGGACTGTAGGCCACCAGGCTCTTCTGTTGATGGGATTCTCCAGGCAAGAATATTGGAATGGGTTGCTGTGCCCTCCTTCAGGGGATCTTCCCAACCTAGGGATTGAACCCGCATCTTTTATGTCTCCGGCATTGGCAGGAGGGTTCTTTACCATTAGCATCACCTGGGAAGACTCTTGCATTGGATCTTCCCTAAGTAGCTTTAATTCAAAATAATCAATATGCCACTGAGGCACATTTAGGGGCAGGGGACCCTGGGCTCCAAGAGTATTCTGCTCTGAAACTTCCCTGATAGTTTCACATATTAAAATTTGAGCTGGCCTATTGTTCCATCTCATTGAACCAGTCTCTTAGCCTTGACAATAGGCTAGTTCACTTAGACCCATTTGCGTAGGTGGTGATCCAGGTGGGTTCCCCAAATTAGGTCTATACTTCAAGCAATTGTATATTTAATAAGAAGCATGTCCATAGAAACAAAAGAAAGACAGAGGTTAATGATTGGAGCAGATCATAAACCAGTTTCTGAGCCCAGAGGCCAGTCATTCAAGATGTTTACATATCAGGGTTGAAGCATCTTTTACAGTGTGAAATGTCTAATAATATCATCAGTAAGCTTTTCTGAATGGCTCATGCAGCAGGGCATGAAGACTGTGGCAATTTCTCTGAAGTTTGTATCAAGTCATCTAGCATCAGTTTGAGAAGGCAATGGCACCCCACTCCAGTACTCTTGCCTGGAAAATCCCATGGAAGGAGGAGCCTGTAGGCTGCAGTCCATGGGGTCACTGAGGGTCGGACACGACTGAGCGACTTCACTTTCACTTTTCACTTTGATGCATTGGAGAAAGAAATGGCAACCCACTCCAGTGTTCTTGCCTGGAAAATCCCAGGGACGAGGTAGCCTGGTGGGCTGCCGTCCATGGGGTTGCACAGAGTCGGACACGACTGAAGTGACTTAGCAGCAGCAGCAGCATCAGTTTGCAGGCCTTCAGGTAATAGGGCAGTTTTAATTCTCAGCGATATCAAGTGAAAAGGATAGCAGAAATTTGGAAATGTTAGTTTGGAGAGTCATAGCCAGATGTTAGAGGAAACTATCTTTTTGCCTTTTCATGCTGTTCATGCGTTCTCAAGGCAAGAATATTGAAGTGGTTTGCCATTCCTTTCTCCAGGGCACCACGTTTTTGTCAGAACACTCCACCATGACCCATCTGTCTTGGGTGGCCCTACAGGGCATGGCTCATAGTTTCATTGAAATAGACAAAGCTGTGGTCCATGTGATTAGTTTGGATAGTTTTCTGTGAGTGTGGTTTTCATTTAAAGTTCTGTCTGTGCCCTCCAAGAGTCTGTTTCCCCAGTCCTGTGTAAATTCTGGTGGCTCTATGGTGGGGTTAATGGCGACCTCCTCCAAGAGGGCTTATGCCATACCCAGGCCTGCTGCACTCAGAGTCCCTGTCCCTGCGGCAGGCCACTGCTGACCCATATCTCCGCAGGAGACACTCAAACAGTTCTGGTTCAGGGTCTGCAGGGTCTCTGGGTCCTGGTGCACACAAGATTCATTTGAGCCCCCTGAGTGTCTCTGGCAAGTAAGGGATTTGATTCTAAATGCGATTTCACCCCTCCTACCATCTTGCTAGGGCTTCTCCTTTGATCTTGGATGTGGGGTATCTTTTTTTTTTAGTGGGATCCAATGTTCTCCAGTCAATGGTTGTTTAGCAGAGTTTTGCAGTTTTGGAGTTCTTGCAGGAGAAGATGAGTGTAAGTCCTTGTACTCTGCCATTTTCCAGGTTGTTCTACTCAATGTTCAGAAAACTAAGATCATGGCATCCAGTCCCATCACTTAATGGCAAATAGAAGGGGAAACAATGGAAACAGTGACAAACTTTATTTTCTTGGGCTCCCAAATTACTGCAGATGGTGACTGCAACCATGAAATTAAGACACTTGTTCCTTGGAAGAAAATCTATGACCAACCTAGACAGCATATTAAGAAGCCGAGATATTACTTTGCCAACAAAGTCCATCTAGTCAAAGCTATGGTTTTTCCAGTAGTCATGTATGGATGTGAGATTTGGACCGTAAAGAAAGCTGAGCACTGAAGAATTGATGCTTTTGAACCATGGTGTTGGAGGAGACCCTTGAGAGTCCCTTGGACTGCAAGGAGATCAAACCAGTCAATCCTAAAGGAAATTAGTCCTGAATATTCATTGGAAGGACTGATGCTGAAACTCCAATACTTTGGCCACCTGATGCAAAGAACTGACTCATTGGAAAAGACCCTGATGCTGGGAAAGATTGAGGGTGGGAGGAAAAGGGTATGACAGAGGATGAGATGGTTGGATGGCGTCACCGACTCAATGGACATGAATCTGAGTAAACTCTGGGAGTTGGTGATGGACAGGGAAGCCTGGCATGTTGCAGTCCGTTGGGTCGCAAAGAGTAGGACATGACTGAGCAACTGAATTGAACTGAATTAAAAGGAAACCAGAATAATTCAGGATCCAGTTCAGTTTACAAATAAACAAAACAAAAAACAAACATTAAAGATAGTTTACAGAACCAGAATCTGGTATCTACAGTGTGTATTACTGTTTCTGATGAAAGATATTTTTCTCTCTACGTTTACCCCATTTTTTACTAAAGATTGCCAAGTTAAGATTAACCTGTTTGCAAAATAAGTCTAGCTTCAATAAACTTGGCCTGGTTATTTGTATAACTACAGCAAAAATAGTGATTGATTACACAGTCTTTTAAAATTTGCTTTGTTTTAATTTTATAAGAAATCTCAGATTGAAAATTTAATAGCCTCTCAAGACTAAGATGTCAGGCCAAATATTTCCCAACAGAATTTATTTGCAATAGGTATAGATTTGGATGAATTCCCTTCTTTACCAGGTCCTCAGAATATTTTGAGGATCCTGTATCTGCTGGGAAGAGACATTCCTTACTCACCGGGCAAGACTTCTGGGAGCCCTGTTCAGTTCAGTTCAGTTACTCAACCACAGTTCAAAATTCTGTAAACAGGGTGAAAGTGAAAGTCACTCAGCCATATCTGACTCTTTGTGACCTCATGGACTATACCATCCATGGAATTCTCCAGGCTAGATAACTGGAGTGGGTAGCCTTTCCCTTCTCCAGGGGATCTTCCCAACCCAGGGATTGAACCCATGTCTCCCGCATTGCAGACAGATTCTTTACCAACTGAGTGACCAGGGGAGCCACCAGGCTGTTTTTCCAAGGGGCTTTATTGGCTCCATAAAGTCAACCTCAGCTCCTTAAAGCTGTCTGGTCATATCTGAGTCCATGCATGTATCTCTTAAATGTGACATTTCAGTCAAAGCTTTGGTAATATAATCAATGGTTCCTATTGTGTCCATTTTAAGGAGAACAGGTTCTTAAGGAACATAAGCAAATAACTATACTGTTGAGAAAATAGGAATACTCATTGAGAGTTTCTGAATTCTGGAGAAATTAAGAGAAATAGATAAATGTTTCAATTTGCTTACAAAGGTATAATTTGCCAAAGGCTCTATGTCATAGTTTAAGAGAAAAGAGAAAAACTTTATTTAATCTGGAGAAGCAAAATATTTGAAAAATCAGCAATGTCTCAAAAAAACCTGAAAAAACAAAAACCCCAAATTATAAACAGCTTCCTCAGTTCATTTAGTCACATATAATTAATTCTTGTTCTCCTAATCATTTGTTAGAAATTTTATGAAGGCATCAGTATCTCTATTAGTGTTCTGCAAATTCTTAGCCAGTTCAGAGATTTTTCAGTTCAGTTCAGTTCACGTCAGTTCAGTCACTCAGTCGTGTCCGACTCTTTGAGACCCCATGAATTGCAGCACGCCAGGCCTCACTGTCTATCACCAACTCCCAGAGTTCATTCAANCCATTCCCTTCTCCACATTCTGTCAGACCTCTCCACCATGACCCGCCCGTCTTGGGTTGCCCCACAGGCATGGCTTAGTTTCATTGAGTTAGACAAGGCTGTGGTCCTGGTGTGATTAGATTGACTAGCTTTCAGTGAGTATGGTTTCAGTGTGTCTCCCCTCTGATGCCCTCTTGCAACACCTACCATCTTACTTGGGTTTCTCTTACCTTGGGTGTGGAGTATCTCTTCATGGCTGCTCCAGCAAAGCACAGCCACTGCTCCTTACCTTGAACTAGGGGTATCTCCTTGCCATCGCTGTTTCTGGCTAAATAACTTTCCATAATATAATGGAAAAGAATCTGAAAAATATGTATGTTTGCATATGGAAAACTGAATCACTTTGCTGTTCACCTGAAACTAACACAAAATTGTAAATCAACTATCTTCAATTAAAGAAAAAAAAGGCAAATCAGAGACCATATGTGGGAGGAAAAGGATTCCCAGGGATCACTAAGTCCAAACAGCTAGCTCTACAAACATTTTCTTTTGCTAATTTCAAATTTAAAGAGAGACAAAAGGGAGTCTCACCACTTTTCTTTCCACCAGACCTTGCAGGCACTTGGTAAGAGTGCACTTCTGCTAACTTTAGTCCTGTACGGATGAAAGAGTTGGACCATAAAGAAAGCTGAGCACTGAAGAATTGATGCTTTTGAACTGTGTGTTGGAGAAGACTCTTGAAAGTCCCTTGGACAGCAAGGAGATCAAACCAGTTAATCGTAAATGAAATCAATCCTGAATATTCATTGGAAGGACTGATGGTGAAGTTGAAGCTCCAATACTTGGCCACCTCACGCGAAAAGCTGACTCATTAGAAAGGACCCTGATGCTGAGAAAGATTGATGGCAGGAGGAGAAGGGGATAACAGAGGATGAGATGGTTGGATGGCATCACCGACTCAATGCACATCAGTCTGAGCAAACTCCGAGAGATGGTGAAGGACAGGAAAGCCTGACATGCTACAGTCCATGGGCTTGTAAAGAGTTGGACACAACTGAGTGACTGAAAAACAAGAACAACAGTCACCTTTGTCAGATATCCCAGGTCTTCTCAGCTGCAGCTGTCTCAGGGTAGGAAGTGGGGACCAGCTAGCACTCTGGTGGCTCACCAACTTTCCAGGAGGAGAAAATTTCCCCTTTTCCTCTCTTGAGTTCTTGTGGCTAGACTAATAATAAAATGGACACTGGAGTGGATTGCCATTTCCTTCTTCATGAGATATTCCTGACCCAGGGATTGAGCCCAGGTCTCCCGCATTGCAGACAGATTCCATACTGTCTCAGCTCCAGGGTAGCAAGATGGACACAAGAGAGATTAACTGGAGAAAAAGAAACACGTTTTAATTCATGTGTACGGCGGTTTCATAGAAATAGGACCTAAGAAGTGGCCAAAGCAGGAAGCTTTTGCGCTTTTTAGTCAAGGAAACAATACATTTGTGAAGAATGGATAGGACAAAGAAACATAGCCTTTGGGTACTTAATGAGTGAAGAATCTAAAACAGAGTTTGGGCTTGTAAATTAAACAAGTAAAAAGGTTCTTGGCCCCATGTTCCCAATTTCTGGTGCTAAGAGTGTCCTTCTACTAGATACACAGAGGGCACCGGTTATATGACAGATTTATTTCCTGCTTTAGGGAGACAGAGAGGAGAGTCAAACTGGCTCTCTTGCATTGCCTCTTTCTACAGTAACTTTAATTCAAAGTAATCAATACACCATTGAGGCACATTTTGGGGCAGTCTGCCCTGGGTTCCAACGCACTCAGCTACTCTCCAACTGTGCTCCATGTCTAGTCAGGAGGGACTGAGAACTGTGTGGTATGCTAGTAGTTGCCTGGTCTAAATCTAGAAAAGAAGACACATTTAGAGTAGCTTCTGGGTACAAACTGATTCAGAAGCAGAGGCTAAAACTGGGGCCTCAAAACTTCCTGCGTTGCCAGTATATGTTCTACTATTACAATTATTTCACAGCCTTTAATATGGTTATTTCCACCAAAGAGAACAAAATATGTTATCTGTGGCTTCCATTTTACATAATTTCACAGTTGCTATTTTTTTTTTTTTTTAAGAACTAGGACATAACACAGAGACTTCAAGTTTCAACCATTTGTTTGGGCTTATTTTCAGGCATCTTCAGGAACTCTGATATTAAAAGTTTTAATTACTTGTACATAGCTTTTTTTTTTTTTTTACCTTGGAATTTACATCTCTTGGACTCAAGTGGTAAAGTGTAATTTTATTCTTTTTAAAGTAACACAATAGTTGAGAAACCTAGCGCATAAGCACAGTTCCAATTTATTTATTTTTCCTCTTGAGACTTATATTTCATCTTTGATAATTTAGAATGCCAAATGAATAAGAAAGGAAGTGTTAAACATTTCATTTTTATTAGAATTTTTTTTGTGGTAGAGCTATATTATAATCTCAATTATCCTAACAGGCTTTTAAAAGAAAGCAGTTGTATCTGCCAAGAAGGGAAGAACCAATGTTTAGAGAATGGTTATAAAGCAGAGAGGAGTAGAGTAGCTATTCCACCACATATGTAATCAAACTCAGATAGGCTCAGCTTTGATACTTTGTCAACTTGCGAAATGTCTAACAGTGGCTTGAGCCTCAAGGGATGATTAAATTATGGTCTTTAAGAATGTTTATTGGTCACCTACTGGCTTCAGTATCAATAACCTCAGAGATGCAGATGATACCACACTTATGGCAGAAAGCAAAGAAGAACTAAAGAGCCTCTTGATGAAAGTGAAAGAGGAGAGTGAAAGAGTTGGCTTAAAACTCAACATTCAGAAAACTAGATCATGGCATCTGATCCTGTCACTTCATGGCAAATAGATGGGGAAACAGTGGAAACAGTGACAGACTTTATTTTTGGGGCTCCAAAATCACTGCAGATGGTGACTGCAGCCATGAAACATTCTTAAAAGATGTTTGCTCTTTGAAAGAAAAGTTATGACCAACCTAGACAGCATATTAAAAAGCAGAAACATTACTTTGCCAACAAAGGTCCGTCTAGTCAAGGCTATGGTTTTTCCAGTAGTCATGTATGGATGTGAGAGTTGGACTATAAAGAAAGCTGAGTGCTGAAAAATTGATGCTTTTGAACTGTGGTGTTGGAGAAGACTCTTGAGAGTCCCTTGGACAGCAAGGAGACCCAACCAGCCCATCCTAAAGGAGATCAATCCTGAATATTCATTGAAAGGATTGATGCTGAAGCTGAAACCCCAATACTGTGGCCACCTGATGCGAAGAACTGAATCATTGGAAAAGACCCTGATGCTGGGAAAGACTGAAGGCGGGAGGAGAAGGGGATGACAGAGGATGAGATGATTGGATGGCATGGCTGACTCAATGGACATGAGTCTGAGTAAACTCTGGGAGTTGGCAATGGACAGTGAGGCCTGGTGTGCTGTAGTCCACGGGGTTGCAAAGAGCTGGACATGACTGAGCTGCTGAAGTGAACTGGACTGTCTTCATACAGTTTGGTGATTTTGTTGCAAAGTTAATTACTCATAATAAAGTGACTTAATAAAGCATTAAATTTGGAGAAGTTTGTATGAAATGTAAACTGATTGTTCTTCATGACTGCCCTATTTACTCGGTTGTATTAGCTATACTTTGTCAGTGGGAGAGAATGGACTTATAGGAAAGAAGACAAGAATTTTGAATAGTGGGCTGGTGGCTCAGTGGTAACGAAAGAATCTGCCTGCCAATGCAGGAGATGTGGGTTTGATCCTTGGTCTGGAAGACCCCACATACCGGGGAGACACTAAGCCCTTGTACCACAACTACTGAGCCTGCACTCTATAACCTGGGAACCAAAATCAATGAGCTTACTGCTCTGCAGATACTGAAGGCTGTGTGCCCTAGAGCCTGTGCTCGGCAACAAGAGAAGCCCCTGCAATGAGAAACCCTTGCACCGCCATGAAGAGTTGCCCCTACCAAAATCCCGAGTGCAGCAGCAAAGACCAGGCACAGCCAAAAGTAAACAAAGAAAATTTGTATGAAAAAGGAATTTTGAGTAGTCCTGGTACATTTATGAAAATATTTTCTGTCTCAAATCTGAAAACGAATCAAAATGTTGAGAGCTACTAGTCCAATCTATTACATAACCTTGTACACTTGTGCTCTGTGTTGGGGCCAGTACCCCAGTAGAGCTAGGATTTCACAGTAGAATCTGACCCAGATAGCCTAAGCACGAAATGACTAATTAAGAAAGAAGACATATTACCATTAAAAATCCTTTCCCTGTCTTACATAGAGCTCTGTGGCTGTTTGCCTACCTTTAAAATTTAGACTATACCCCATCCCTAAAATTCACTTCTCTTTATCATTCACATAATCGGATTAGGAAGCTACTAACTTCATTTGTCGTGATGCCATCATTTTGCTGTCTTGGACTTTCTTGAAAGGGCAGGTGCTATTTACACATAACTAAGCACGTAGTAAATCCACTTAGATGATGATGATATTCTAATGTTCATCTTATTAGATTGCTTGTTGCATGTTGTTCCCTTGCATTTGTTATTACTACTTGAGGGAACTTGATTTCTATAGGTTTCCCATCAGTTGTCTAGCTAGAGATTTTGTTGAATACCTCCAATATTGGCAATTCCACTCACTTTTTTTATGGCTCATTATCACCGACTCAATGGACATGAGTTTGGGTAGACTCTGGGAGTTGGTGATGGACAGGGAGGCCTGGCATGTTGCCATTCATGAGGTCGCAAAGAATTGGACACAACTGAGTGACTGAACTGAACTGATGCTGTCTAATGAACCTATACATTAAAATATGTTAAAAATGTGTTAAAAACTAAATTTATCTCCTCTTAATTTTGACTGATTCTTTTCATACAATTACATTTTATTATCTCATTTCATTTTACTCCTTTATTTCTTCTAGGATTTTGTAACAGGCACATCTTTGTTGATACTACTTGAATTCTTCACTTAAAAATTTTGGCTTCTCATTTTCACTTGCTTCGTTCTGTTGTGGGATTATCTTCTAAATGTACAAGCTTTACCTTTGAAAGACTTTAGAACTTTGGTCATGATTTATTTCTGTTGCTGTAAAGCAAGAGAAGGCAATGGCAACCCACTCCAGTACTCTTGCCTGGAAAATCCCATGGACGGAGGAGCCTGGTAGGCTGCAGTCCATGGGATTGCTAAGAATCCGGCACGACTGAGCGACTGCACTTTCACTTTTCACTTTCATGCATTTGAGAAGGAAATGGCAACCCACCCCAGTGTTGCTGCCTGGAGAATCCCAGGGACAGAGGAGCCTAGTGGGCTGCGGTCTATGGGGTCACACAGAGTCGGACACGACTGAAGCGACTTAGCAGTAACAGCAGCAGCAGCAGCAAAGAAGGCAGCATACATGGTAGAGACATAAGCACTTGCCTGCAGTTGCTCTGTTTTGACACTGGGTGGCCGAAATACACATAGAAGATTCTTGAAACTGTTTTTAAATCTTTGCAGGCAACGTTTTGATTATGTTGGATGACAGAAACCATTTTTGGTATACTAGAAATGGGAGGAAATTTTTGTATGGAAATCCAGCTCAAATGGAGGAATTTCACAGTTTGAGTTTGAGCTTTCTGGAAATGATTAAACCAGAACAATATGTAGAGTAAAAAGAACAATGGACTAAGTGATACGGGTTTTTACTTATGCTCTGGAGTCAGATCTAATTGCAATTCTGGCTGCTCTCATTTTTTACCTGAATTGTTGGGCAATTTACTTAATCTCTGAGCCTTAGTTTAGAAGTCAGAACATGAAATATCTGTTTTATAAAACTATTATGAGAAGGAATATATTAGTTTTCTTTCTTTTGTTTCCCGTTTCTGAATAAAAACTTGTAAACCTTGTCCTCTACTTAGTTTCAGTAAAAACAATCTTTGATACATGATCAATTAATTCAGTAGATTTGACACTCCTTTCCCCCTATACTTAGCCACATTCTGTGGATGAAAACTATGGGTTATTAATAACTCATTGGCAAATAATACAGGGAAATGGGATTCTGAGCCAAAGACTAGAAGGACCAGGCTCTTAAGCATGGTACTAAAACCTGACTTTCATCTTGGTTTGTACCTTTGCTGTGTGATATCTTTTGTTCTGTGATAAAGTGAGAGTCTGTCTGCTTCCACAACCTTGCAGTGGGAAACGGAGGGCAAAAAGGGAGTGTGAGACCCAAAGCAGTCTAGTTAATCCAGTAAACTAGGCAGGAAGAATGAGGACTGGAAGAAACACTGACTGTCCATCATTACTATGGGCATGATAAAGTCAAGAGACAGATAATCTGGAGCTGATAGCATTGGCAGAAGGCTGTGTATCATACTTCAGGTGTAGACTGAAGGACAACCAAATCTTTGTCATTTATGAAAATCATATGAATGAAGACAGCCAATGACTTAAATCAGGTAAAGCTGTTAAAGACCCTAAACTTCCTACCTCAAACCAAAAAAGATTTTAATTTCTAATGGAGGAAGGGAGCAGTTTAGTAAGACAACACTCTTAATCCTGAAGATCCAGCCCTCTAACCTATACTGCTGAGACTGGTATGTTCATTACATGGACCATTAATTTCTCATAGATCTGGATCTTGTCAGTCTCTACCTAATCCTAACCCCATGATAGCTGTTCATAATGATTTTGTAGCTACTTACTTGCTTCCTATTTAGTTCTAGAAATCATGAAACCTCCTGCCTACTATGATACTATAGCCTCTTTCCACCAGCAAGTGGTATATGTAAATAGTTTCTTGCTGCCTTATACTGCATGGGTCAAAAAGTTTGTTTGGGTTTTTCTATAAGATGGCATGAAAAACCCAAAAGAACTTTTCGGCCAACTAAACACTATATGACTAACAGGTCCCAAAGGCCAGTATTCATAGAAACCAATGTTCAGCCCATTAATAAACAGAATGGATACAAATTAAGTGCAGTCAAAAAATAGTTTTTTCTTCCATTGTTTTGATGTCTCAGGCGCCTTGTGGGACACCTGCTTGGTCTGTGGAACTAATATGTATTAATATTTGGCCCATGAAATGATGGGATTTCTCTCTTAACTATCTGATAACCATTTTTTTTTTCAGTCTGCAGTTTTTGGTTGCTTCAGCTAGCCTCCTATCTTTAGAATTTTTCAGACAAGAAAGAGGTACTTTTCTTTAATTTCACATTTTCCCCCAAAACTACTGGGAAACAAATTTTAGATTCTCTTAAGGTTTCTTTCTCAGTCTGGTCTCTGCAACTCAGCAAGCCACTGGCCAAGGAGTGAGACAAGATTGTCCACCTTATCTCATCCCTCCCTGTGGCCGACCTCAGGTTCACAAGGAATGAGGATGTCTAGACTCGGGCTCTATACCAATACAGTATGTAAGGTGTCATAGGGAAGGGCTCCTACTGGGTGCAGCATGAAGCTGACAGCAAGTCTCTTTCTTAGCTACTCTGGCAATGTGGGTACCTTTTGGGAAAACTGTCTATGTGCTTGTAACTGAAACAAGGTGCTCACCAAGAGATGGGTCTTTTAGAGTCTAGGGTTTTGTTTTGTTTTTTTGACCTTGGACTGACGGTAACATAGATTGTGGAGAAGTGAAACTTTCCCTGTACTCTAGGAACCACTGCAGTTCAGCTTTTGGAAGAAAGTGAACTGTTACTATTCTAAAGTGGGGCTTCCTGCTAAAGTGTGCATAGAGGCAGCTGAATGTAGGAATAGAAACAAGCAGATGGGACTTTGTAGGTCAGCAGGACAAGAGACCTTGGGGATTTTTATAATACTGTTTATAAATCTGAATTGTAAATTAAAGCCTTGAGATTAATTCAATGGCTAATGTGGAAAGTATATAAAATCTTGGGAAATTTGTGCTTTCTAGTGAGACAGAATTGTAGAAACATGTTCCAATGTATTGGTGAAAGCTGTTGGATGGACTGTATATTTTAAATTGATCATGGGAACAGTCCAGGGACTCCATAATCCGGGCAAACTTTTTGTTTGTACCCAAGACAGGTGTCCTTTAATCTATAATGGAAATACTCTGCTGTGCACAAGTCAGTCCACAATATACCTGCTGGATTAAGCTCCTGTGCAAGATGCTAGCTATCGTACTAGATTGAAAAATTGAACACAAAACCTTTTCCCCCCTCTTTAATGTGTTTTTGCAGTTCTACCCATTAAAAGATGAAGTCCTTCTTCTCCCCTTGAATCTGGGCTGGCCTGATGAACTGCCTAGCCAAGAGGACTGTAGCGAACACGTGAGCGGAGACTTGCAAAGTGCTGGGTATTGAGGCTTCCCCTATTGCCAGTCTTAGAAGCCTGTGATTGCCACCGTGTTAAATGAGAAGAGACAAGCAGCTTATTTACTCTCCAGTTCTCCAGGTTGCGGTCAGTCAATGGAGTGATGCACTATATTGCTGGTTGACTGTGGCACAAGAGTAAGCCCAGCCGAGTCCAGAGGAACAGCCCAGCTGAGCCTAGACGCACTCAACCCAAATTGCCAATCCCACAGAAATGTGAACTAAATAAATACTTGTTCTTTAAGCCACTAACTTTTGGAGCTGTTTGTTGCATTTGTTCCATACCCCACACAGGGCAGTGCCTATGTACTCCTGCCTTAGTACTTTGTCTTACCGCTCTGTGGAGTAGTTCTCTTCATTTATCACCATGGTTTCAGTCTGTTTGCTTGACCAATTTGGTTCCCTGATTATTGACTATAATGTATTTATATTTATTGTATGTTAGATACTATGCTAAGTGA
The DNA here is from genome assembly GCA_006410875.1 of Neotragus pygmaeus. Taxonomy (NCBI): domain Eukaryota; kingdom Metazoa; phylum Chordata; class Mammalia; order Artiodactyla; family Bovidae; genus Neotragus; species Neotragus pygmaeus. The sequence goes on from SJYV01047071.1 coordinate 741,730, forward strand.
TGGGGATTCTAAAAGTTAATAATGTACGCATGCCACCTTGAGTGAATGAGTGAAAGTCGCTCAGTTGTGTCCAACTCCTTTCAACCCCATGGACTATAGAGTCCATGGAATTCTCTAGGCCAGAATACTGGAGTGGGTAGCCATTCCCTTCCCAGGGAGTCTTCCCAACCCAGGGATTGAACCCAGGTCTCCAGGGATCTTCCTAACCCAGGGATTGAACCCAGGTCTCCCACACTGCAGGCAGATTCTTTACCAGCTGAGCCACCATATGGATTCTGTGCTTCCTTCTGTGTACCTGATTCATGAAAACGAAAGTGAGTGAGAGAGACATTACTGAAAAAGATGGAATGAGATGATTAGCACCAGGTAAACAAAACAAAAGGAGACACTGGGGAATGTCTTACACACTAGAAATCAGAATTTTTTGCTCATTTGTTTTAATATCCTAGACCCTCAGAGCACTGAGGGAAGCTGGTGCTTGTTTTTTTTTCTCTCTCTCTCACAAATAACTTCCTTCTATTCTTACTAATGTACCGTGTTCTTTGTTTAAGTTTTTTCCATGCATGATGCATGCTAAGTCACTTCAGTACTGTCCGACTCTCTGCAACCCTATGGACTGTAGCCTGCCAGGCTCCTCTGTCCATGGGATTCTCCAGGCAAGAGTACTGGAGTGGGTTGTCATGCCCTCCTCCAGGGGATCTTCCTGACCCAGGGATAGAACCTGAGTTTCATGTCCCCTGCATTGGAGATGGGTTCTTTACCACTAGTGCCACTGGGAAGCCCAAGTTTTTTTTTCCCATATCCAGGTCCAAATGATTTTTATTTCCCTGTAATATAGAAGATAGCCTATTTTAATGGTGGTGCTGGGGAGGGTAGGAAAACAAACAAACAAACAAAAAACCAAGGGGCTTCCCTGATGTGTCAGTGGTAAAGAATATGCCTGCCAATTCAGGGGACGCAGGTTCAGTCTCTGATCCAGGAAGATCCCACATGCTGCAGAGCAGTTAAGCCCCTGTGCCACAACTGCTGAAGCCTTCGAGGCCTGGAACCCGTGCTCCACAGCAAGAGAAGTTGCTGCAATGGGAAGCTTGAGCGCTGCAACTAGAGAGTAGCCCTGATTACTGCAACTAGAGGAAAGCCCCAAGCTGCAATGGAGACCCAGCATAGACAAAAATAAACAGATTAAAAAAATTAAAGCCAAAACCAAACCAAAAACTGATTTTGGATTCAAGTAGATCCATCTGGTTTGATTTCCAGCTCTGCCACTTAATCACGGTGAAACTGTCTCAATTTTTTTTTTAATGTGTAAAATGGGGTTATATCATGTACTTTGATATAAATGGTAAAGAATCTGCCTGCAATGCAGGAGACCTGGGTTCAATCCTTGGGTCAAGAAGATCCCCTGGAAAAGGGAATGGCCGCCCATTCCAGTATTCTAGCTTGGAAGATTCCATGGACAGAGGAGCCTGGCAGGCTACAATCCACAAGGCGCAAAGAGTCAGACACGACTGAGCAACTAACACACACACACATTGTGTACTTTATGGCATGTTGTGAGGACTTAAGAATTTGAGATCTTTTTTTTATAGAAAGCCTCTAGCAGAAAGCTTAAAGTGCCCCGAAGTGATGTTTCAGTAAGCCCTCAGAACGTGAAGAGCTGTACATGGAGTTGCTATCAGTGAAGTTCTGCATTTCAAGTAATTATTTTTTTACTGCTTATATGGGATGAGGCAGGCAGTTTAAAGAAACAGATGATTACAAATATCATCTCAAGATTTCTATTAAACTGGGACATATTTGCTACTTTGTTTCAGAGGGAAAACAAAATACTTGATTTCAAAGTCTGGGAGGTGCTGAAAATAGGAAATCCTTGATCTAAAAATCATCAGAAATTATCTAAATATTTACAAAAAGTACAAAGGCTATTACAGAATTATGAGTTTGGTTAAGAAATTCTATTATATTTTGTAATTAACTTATACATTTGTTCTCTTTATGAACTTCTTTTCTATATTTTTGTAAAAACATATGGGTTTAATATTGAAAATAAGGATGAAATGGCATACATTTTAACAATAAAATACAAATTTAGCAATATGAAAAAATGATAGATTTTCCTGTAGTCACTGAAAGCTACTGAATTAGAAGCTAGAAGGATTATAAAGTATGCTTTATATGTCTTGTAAGGAAGGAAAGCCAGCGCTCTAAAATGATTCTGTAAACGGCTATTCCTCCCAGCACAGAGCCCAGCTTCCCAGTCATTCCTGTTTGGATTCCATCCCACTACTTAACATAGCTGATTGAGAATTACTCTAGGACTGGCAGTGAAGCGGTAGTGCCAAGTGTCTCAAAATGTAAACCTTGCGTCCTGGGGAAAGTTGCTAGGCAAGAGGAACAAAATAAAAATCTTTGATCATATGATATGAATCTTTTGAAAGAGACCAGGTGAAGGTACCTCAAATAATTAACATGTATTTTACTGATTCAAATCTACTCTAGTACAATTAGCTAAAAGAATAAAACTACATTATTTAGTTTTGGCTGGTGTGTGTGTGTGTGTGTGTGTGTGCACGCGTGCGTGTGCCATGAGGACTTCCCAGGTGGCACCGTGATAAAGAATCCTCCTGCCAATGCAGGAGACACAGAAGACATGGGTTCTAACCCTGGGTAGGGAAGATCGCCTGGAGGAGGAAATGGCAATCCACTCCAGTATTCTTGCCTGGGAAATTCCGTGGACAGAGGAGCATGGCGGGCTACAGTCCATGGGGTTACAAAGAGTCGTACCTGACTGTGCACACATGCACATGTCATGCTATTATTCAAACGAAAGGGTAAAAACTACTCTCTACCAGGAAATAGCAAATATGACACTATTTTACAGCACAGCATCATAGAAAATTCCATGCAATGCTGTAGACAGTAAACTTACCAGAAACTGTATATCACCCAAAGTGTCCAGGAAACTGGACAGCAATTAGAAAGCTGAATTTGGCTTTACAAGCATTCGCTCCTTGTTTTAAATGACTTCAGTTAGTTTAAGCTATTTTTTAAAATAACTTTTCTTTCTTTAACCCTAAACTAAATTAATTATCACATTAAAACAGAACTACTCCAAAAATTCAGAGTGAATGGAAAGGAGTTTAATAAAAACTTGAATACATTAAAAAATAATTTTTAAATGGAATTTTTGTTTTCCTGCTTATTTTTACTATTTACTTTAAAATTTTAATAAATTTTTAAAAGGTTACTTTTCACTTACAGTTATTACAAACTATTGCCTGTATTCTTATGGTTTCCAAGGTGGTGCTAGTGGTAAAGAACTCACCTGCCAATGCAGGAGACGTAAGAGACATGGGTTCGAACCTTGGCTCAGAAGGATGCCTTGGAGAAGGGAATGGCAACCCACTGCTGAATTCTTGCTTAGAGAATCCCATGGACAGAGGAGCCTGGTGGGCCACAGTCCATGGAGTCACAAAGAGTTGGCCACGACTGAAGTGAGTGACCAAACATGTACACTGGGTGTAGTCTTGGTGCAATACAACACATCCTTGACCCTGCTTTAGACCCAATAATTTGTACCTCTCTTTCCCTCAGCCGTGTATGGCCCCTCTCCTCCCCTTACTGATAAACACTCGTTTGTTCTCTATATCTGTGGGTCTGCTTCTTGTTTGTTATTTTCACTAATTTCATGTATCATGAACTGTGGTGTTGGAGAAGCCTCTTGAGAGTCCCTTGGACTGCAGGGAGATCCAACCAGTCCATTCTGAAGGAGATCAGCCCTGGGATTTCTTTGGAGGGAATGATGCTAAAGCTGAAACTACAGTACTTTGGCCACCTCATGTGAAGAGTTGACTCAGTGGAAAAANTCCGTCCAATTGCCTTTCCCCAGAGAGCAAAAGGGAGGGCGGGAGAGAAGGAACTGAGGATGTGTGCGTGTGTATCTGTGTGAGACGACGTGCAGCGAGAGGAAAAGTCGTTACTCGGCGCTTTAAAAGCAAACAAATCAGAGATGGATAAGAGGGGCGATTGCTGCGAGACCGCCTTGATTCTCGCAGTGTGAGGAGCTGAGCGCACCGCGCGCCGCGCGCATCCGGCGAGGACAGCGGGCGACCGCGGGCGCTGGCGAGGGCTGGGGACTTTGGCTTCCCCCCTGGTCCACAAATCTTTTGATTACTTTGACTCGTGAAAAACGAGAGGAGGAAAGAGACGAGGCTCCCGCACGTCATCTTCCACCCACTTTAAGGGGATTCCAGTTTGGATGTCAAGAGATTCCTGAACCCTCTTTGCTATCGGAGGACGAAACACGCGCGCGCGCACACACACACACACGCACGCTCGGGGCCACACTCACGCGCCCTCCACTAGCACACACCTCCAGACTTCGGTTCCCTATGCCCCAGAACGGTAACGGCGGATTGGCATCTTGGAAGCGATGCGAGAGCGATAAGGCTGGCGCGGGTCCGCGGAAGCTGCAGGAGCATCGCTAGGTGTTGCCGCCACCAGGAAGCCGGGCTGCAGGTAGGTGCCGGCCGCGCCTCCCGCCGGCGCTGGGGGCTCGCGCGGCAGCCGGAGGACCTGGGGTCGGGGGCTGTGGGGAGCTCGCCCGGGGACAGCGAGGGGGTGATAGCAGATGCTAGTTGGGCGGCCCGGGTAGGGGCGGGAGTAGAGGAACGCCGAGGGGGTCAGAGCAAGCGAAGGAGGTTCCGAGAGCCTTGCCCTTCCTCTCTTCTCTGCCCCATTTCTCCTAACACAGAGAGCCACCCGGCCGAGGACTGAAGTGGGTCTTAATCCTATCCCTCTACCTAACCAATCTCGGTTGGTAATCATTTTGGACTCCTAATAAGAAGCTGGGGGTCGCGTATAAGGGATCCTGACATCAATAGCGTTTCAGGTCGTCTTCTGAAATCCCCACTTTCTGTCTACTTCTGATTATTTCTCGGGCCTGTCTGCAGAAGGTGGGTGTTTCAGTGAGGCGATTGCTTTCTCCACCTCTGACTGTTTTCATAAAGAATCAACTGGATAAGTTCTGGCGCCGTGTCTCCGTAAAGGCTTTACTTAGATTTGGTAGCAGGCGCTTTACTACTGAGATAAAGATCTAGTAAATGATACTACTACGGGAGAGGTTTAGGACTAGGATCATTTTAGGAATAGCGTTCAGTAAACAAAACAAAACACAGCTTCGAGAAACTAACGGTTTTTCATTTGTTTCCGGATGGATGTCCCCACAATCTTGCTAATACTACACGGTTTTTCTGACCCACTGCTCGCCTGGCCCTTCCCTCTTCTATTCCAGAAGGCCAGGTTCCACCAAGAAGTGTTTTCTTTTAGGCCACTGTCAGTGGGGAACGTGTTATTTCCAGAAACTGCCTTTGCAAAGGAAAGTTTGAGGTCCATCGCCCTCTTTCCCCTAGAACTGCAGGCTGAGCTATCTAGTCTCCACATACAGAGGACGAACTGTCGGTGCTTGAGAGCCCCTGAATAGATGGGAAGCTTTCAGAGTCAGTGAGACAGTATTCCACTTCCTGAGCAAATGTTAAACAATTGCCTGGGGCATGTGGAATCACAGGTGTAATCACTACAGTAACTAGCTAGCCTCTCTTCACCTGGTGCTGGATGAGTTGGGCTTGTGGCCATAAGACAGAAAATAATCTTTTTGAGAGTGTTAAATACCGTCTTGAATTTTGCAAGCTCTGTTCCTGAAAAAACAAAGCCAAACCTGTACGCAACCTTTGCTCTAAAAAGTAACCCCAAAGCAGCCAGTGTATAAGGGTCTTTTACTCATGACAAGATGAATTTTAATGACTATTGACTGCATGATAATTATCTGATTCCTGTCTTCCCCAACTAGATTGTTTGAGACATCAGCATTCAGACTGTTATCAATTAACACTTTAAAACTGATCTATTAGGCAGTGTAAGTTAAGACAAATGAGTAATTAATTTAAGATTTCTGTGTAAAGTGCTAAATGGCAATAACTAGCAGAGGAGACTGAAAGCACTTCTAAACCCTTTAAAAACCAGGTGTTAAGATTATTTGTATTTATTTCAGCCTTCCCATGTACTCTCAGACTGGTGAATCTTTTACAGTTTCAAATCTCACACCTAAGATTATTAGAAATGACCGGGCACATTTAATCTTCTCTCTTCCTACTTTATCCTGTTTTGGATCACCTCTTGGGTCAGTTGTTTGCATATTGACCTTTGTAGAATCCTAATTTTTAAAGTCATCACTAGCCATTAAAAGGCCATTACTAACCACACTGGAGTTTATTTTATTTTCATTTTCTTAACTTTCAATGAAAAAAAATTGGGTTACATTACTTATAGATATAATATTATGAGAACAGTATTACACTGCCAACTGACTTCTTAGATACAGTGACTTTTAAGAGGCAGAACACAGTTTTAGTATGTTGCTTTTTTCAAGTTAGGGTTTTTTTTTTTTTGAGACTGGAATCTTGATTCTTGCCTTTAACACAGTTCTATAGCTTAGGGTGCTTGAACTTACATATTTATACATAATGCCATGACGTACGTCTCTTAAGGAAGAACCAAAAAACTTGGCATAAAAGCAAACACCTATAGTGCTACAAGTTGTGCTAAAAAGGGACCTAAAGTTACTGAGTTTATGTGATTTTGAAGTTGCAAAGTATTAGTTATTTTAAGTGACAGATTGGAGGGTGAAGATTCATTGAGATCCCATGGATCTATGTCAAGAAAGGTATATATTTCTTGACTGCATTATAGTATTTACTAAACACCAAGTTATAAAATGTCATAACACAGCTGTAAAAAGATCTGTTTTNTTTGAAGTTGCAAAGTATTAGTTATTTTAAGTGACAGATTGGAGGGTGAAGATTCATTGAGATCCCATGGATCTATGTCAAGAAAGGTATATATTTCTTGACTGCATTATAGTATTTACTAAACACCAAGTTATAAAATGTCATAACACAGCTGTAAAAAGATCTGTTTTTAGACGTGGCCACTTTTCCTTTTAAAAAATTTATGAAGTGATGAAACTTAGAGTGTGATAGGTTTTATGGAAGTTATTTTGTATAGTATTGAAGTTTTAGTGGTCCTGGATTCTGTATCTTCAATATAATATTTTAATTTTGATTCTTTTACCAAGTGTTTTTGAGTATTGAAATGTTGAAAGTGCACTTTAGGATTGATTTATCACTAACTGCAAGTTATGGATTATCCTATATAGATAGGCTAATATGTGCTTCTCTAGCATTTTCCAGGCTTTTTTTTTTTTTTAAATCATGAGCTCTGATAAAAGGTACTGTCAGATTCTGCCGAAGTTCGGCCGTGGTAGCAAACTGATGGGTGTTTGCCTCTCTAATGCATGTCCCAAACTAAGAATGTTCTAAAGTGTCATCAGTTTATTTCTAATATATTTGAGATGATGAAACGACCAGAGTGCAAACAGTTCAGTGTCCCTGCTTTTACTTTTCCAGTATTTTATTAGGGATGCCTCATTCAGTCGCATTATTCTGTGGCTGTTTTGTTTGTTGAAGATTCAAGTAAAATAAGGAACTTGACTGTGCAATGCAGTTTTGTTTTCTAGGTGAAAAACCATAAGTTGAAGTAAAATAAGCATTTAACATAGTCCCCTTTGGTCTATACCTGAAATTTACAAATGCAGTTCATCAATCTGTTATTTGCAGGGCTCCATCAAAACAAAAAGAAAGAAATGCGTTAACACACTGTTTCTAGATATGAAGGCCAAACCAGCTGCATCAACTTCATATCTGGTCCACAAACCTGCATAGTGTTTCATGACATATATGTTGTTTATGAACCATTGATTTTAATGCCAGGTAATACAGTGACTTTGCCATTTTGTTTGAAAATTCTTTGATTTATTTTGAACTACTTGGAGCACATGGAGCTGTACCACTGAAAGAGTAATGTATTCTCACAATGAGTCTTTTTAGAGAACAGTCTTACTTTAGGTTTAGAATGCAGTCTGAAATAAGGGAGAGGGAAAGTCAGGCCCAGCAAACAGTAGCCTAGGAGTTGGTTTTGGTGTTTAAGTTGTCATTGACCACTGGTAATTTTTAGACAGTCTGATTCTGTTCATTTGGCACAATGAGTCAGTGCCCTTGTCAATGAAAAATAGCTAACAATTTTTGTCTTCTCCTTATTCCTGACATAAATTTTAAGAGGAATGGTTAGACTTAATTGGAATGTGAAGAAAAATGGTATTTAAATACTTTTTTCTGGCAATATGACTCTAATCTCTACTTCTATATGTTTATATATGTACATGCATACACACATATGCATTTAATGGGACCCGTGTATTGAAGGGGAGAGAAGGCCTTTAAAAAAAGGTCTACATTTTAAAGGTACCTAATATTTCACTCTTTTACATGATTTGACCTACAGTGCAACCGTAGCTGTCATTTAACAAGGTTGCTTATAACTGAGCTTTAATCTTTGAGCCACTGTTGCAGGCAGTATTTTTTCCTCTTCAGTTCTCTCTTTTGGAGATATTTTTATTCATTAGGCTACAAATGCAAAAAAAATCAGTTTTGTCCTCTATGTAAGGGCTTTTTGGAATGTGTTTATTGACACCGTGACTGGCAATCTCAACACATTTTAAACAGTGAATATATCTATATTCTTTTTGTTAAATATGTACCTCTGCAGTCAAAACACAAACTGTCTATTACATGAAAGAATGCTATTCTGGTTTCAAATGGTATCTATAAAATTTCCAGAAACATATTGATATCACACTCCAAGTTTGTTAAATTTCCTAAACCCAGCCAGTTTCAGTGTGTGTACTACATGTATGTGTTGGGTTTTACCCTATACTACAAGTGTAGGCCACCTAGTGATTGGAATTAGAGAAAATTTTATGCAGTTGGTTTTTATTAACATTTAAAAAATAAAAGACTTTCAGGTTACTTGGGATTCATATAAGACATGAATATATAAGCTATAAGGAGAGTATTCCATTTTATTCACAATTATCCATATGGGGTATATAATATAACTCGGGAATCAGAGCTTATATGCTTTTATTTGATAAAGTCCTTTTAATCACTTCCTTTAGTCAACTAAATTGCTCCATAGCACCTGTAATTATTTTATGGTTTACCCTGAATGGCCAGTTAGAGAAGGTACATCTCCCTTTCCCCTAGCAATAGCCAAAACATACTTATTCAATTACATTTATATTTATAGTTCTCCTTTTACACAGTAGATTTTGGAAACTTTTTATATAGAGAGAGATTGGATAATGTGATAATGCTGCCTTCTTAGCAATTATAGTTGTAGGCTGAATTTAGTACTTTGACAAAATGGGGACAATCAGCCCAACAAGTTTCTTTTGCTCTTTTATCTTCTTGAGCTAGATAAAGCTAAGTCTTCTATAAAGCCTCAAGAGTGCAAAGTAGCTTTTGATGAATGCAAGGTTTGTTTTCCTAAATATTTTTGAGCTTTTTCCCTGCTATGAACTAGTCACTGTATAACTGCATGCATGTGAATGGGCAACTGTGTTGACTTTTAAAGGTCATGCAAAGATTCTAAGCCTTACCATTTGCAGTGTTAATTGCCTATGGCCTCCTGTTGCTGCATATGGAGCTTTCTGTTGAGTTTAATAATACAGAACAGATTATGGAGCTAGCAGATTATACAGCTCTTTATAAGTGAAATCATAAAGATATCCATGGTAGGCACTGTGACAAAGATTTTTTGAAAAGCGTATATGTGCTTTAAAGTTAAAATTTTTGAGCAGAATCACCTGGGCTATGAGAAGACAGATTATTTCTGGTACAAAAAACTGATCATTGAGAATTATTTTTGTGTAAAAACTGTGCTTTGGTTTTATTTGGCTCTGAGTTTTCACTCTCAACATTCTTCTTGGAGATCTGCAAAAGAATTGTACTTAAATACTGGAGAAAACATAGGCTTGTCCCTTCCTGCTCTGTTACAATAAAGACCATCTAGATGAGAAAAGCAAGGTGTGTTATTTGTTCTAGTCTGCATTATCCTGGCTTCATGTTTTTTGACTTTATAGATTGGAGTAAGCAAAGACAGGCAACTACAAAAGGGTTATGTGGTCATAGGAATAGTAATATCGAAATCTCAGTCTGGTAATAGAACACTGAGACTGTTAGAATATGTTCTTCAAGATAACAAGCCCTTTAAATCCCTAGAACTTATGTCTACTCAAATAATAGAGCCTTGTGCATTGATGTAGCCAGTTTGGGGCTGCTCAGATCAGTCAAGAATTCAGAAGTGGTCAATTCAGATCATTTGAGGAAAGCAACATATATACTTATATTTTTAGTTTATATTAGTTTATGACAGTTCCAAATTATTTAAGGTAAAAAACCTAATTATTGTTACTATTTCCTTCTTAGTTTAGTTTTACCTTTTCCTAGGGGTATGATGGATGGCACACTCAAATTTGTTGGTGCTGAAGAGTTCAGTAAATTCTTCCTTAGAATGGCCATCACACATAGCAGCAGCAGTGACCTGGTCCTGCTTTGGTTTGTATTTTCTTCAGAAAGTTGGCTTGAATTGAGTGAAACAGTTCTAACTTTAGTTTTCTTTCATGGCATTTATAAGGAGAAAGGAGGTAGATGATCTACCTTTTAGGCAGGCAATCCAAAGGCCAAGGCTATTGACGTCTCAGACTCTGGAAACAGATGTCCCGTTTTGGGCAGCTGTAAGTTCAAGGAAAATTCTAGCCTAATTTTTTTTTTTCTCTAGCTTTAGGTCCTGAAATGTTATATCACAGTAGTTTCCTGCTAAGAAGCATATTTAGCATTTGTTGCAAACTTCTTTTAGATTGATTGTTGGTGTGTGTATAAATACACCAGAACTGGGTCAAAATTTAGACTTTGCTATTTGAAGATATATTTGCTCATCACATTATTTGTTGAGGGGTTAAAATTCATTGGCTTGCACTTTTGTTAGCAAATAAATATTGAACATGATTTTTATAAAACCCGTGTGGTACCGTGATGAGAGCTCTGGAAATTCTTTTGTAGCTCTACCAATAAATAACCACATAAGCACAAGAAAATCACTTTACTTCTCTGTGCCTCAGTTTCTCAGCAATATATTTTCTTCATTCAAGTTTTCAAGATAATTAGAAATGTATATTTTGCTATGTCCTGACCTATTAAGCTTCATGGTGTGGGAAGTGTAATAATGTTACAGTAGACGCCTTTATTTAGCAAGTCAAGAGATGGCTAACACAGAAAGTTCCTGGAACACCAGTAAATGTTCCAGAAATGCTTTTCAGTAAGCAATTTGTCAAAGTTCAGTTTTATATGATTGGGAGGGTGATGATGTTAATGATGATTATGATGACAACTAAAGACTATAGATGAAGGGACACAAAATCGAATGAGACTCTTATTCTGTTAATCCATTTTTTCTAATTTGCATGGTGCTTTTTTGTTGCGGAACAAGTTGTTAACAGGCCTCGAGTCTTTGGTTTGTTGGAGTTATATGTCTCTTCTCTACTGCTGGTTTTCAGAGTCACCGAAAGAAAACGATTTGGTTGATTAACCCAAACAGAACTAGGTTAACAAATGAATAATCTTCATATACCTGTTGATAATTAAACACCTTCATTCAAAAATCTGCATGTGAACTTTTGACAATTTATAATCCTTGGGAAAGTTCATAGATCTATTCAATGTCTTGAACACTCACTAGGTGCCTGGGGGGTATTTCAGTAAACAAAGATACAGAATTTACCATTTTAGTATAATACTTGACATTTTGAAATGAATCTGGAGGAATGGTTCAACAATGTATTTGTGTTATAGCTGCTCTTAATATTCTTGTTTATAACTGAAGTATAGTTCCAAAAGAAATAGTTAAAATATCTGAGTTGGAATGAGTTGTGAAAGATAATATCATAGTATATATTTAAGGTGAGGTAATGTATAGTTAAGTGGGTTGATTCTAGCTCAAAAGATGGATTTTCAAACCAATGTAACACAAACAATGGCTCCTTTTCCTGTTTTATGTACATGAAAGAAATAAATTCAGATAGGCTGAATGATTTGATGAGTGACATGATGCTCCCTAGAGACTCTTAAAGGGGTTGCAAATTCAAATGTACATAGGAGTCTGGCTGGAAATGTGAATCAATGAAGCTGGCCAAATGGAAGATAACAAATGGCAACAGACACTCGGTCTCAGCTACAGTGTTGGGGAGACTGTGGGGAATGGTAGAGATTCTGGCCAACACTCAGAATGGGAGAACTGAGCCTTGGCTCCATCTGTTGCCAAGCCAGAATGTGAGCCTGGTGTTGGTAGATTTTCTGAATTAGAGGACTTCAAAGTGTAGAATTTTTAATGTGAAAGTTTTAGATTTATAAATGATGCTATTCAAATTTGAAATACTAGGTGGGCCAACAGACATGTCTGCAGGCTCTATGTAGGCCAAGGGCCATGAGTGTGTCACTGTTGACAGAGGGTTATATTAAGACAGCTAGCTAGGGAGATATGTGTATGTCTGCCCTTCTGATATCTGTAGCCACAATTCTCCATCCCCAGTTGCATCTGGAGCCAAAGTGGTTGACAGCAAAAGGCTTAGATGGAAGAGTTGATTGATCATAATGAGTGGTTCAATCTCACCCCCAGTTTAAGTTTTCTTCTTACTGACTCACTGTACCATTGATGCTGAACTCATCTTGATGTTTGTGGTATTTTGGAGGGTTTAAGCAATGTGCTGGGAATACAGAAATTTAAGTGTATGCCAGATATCTGGAATAGCTCTATAGTTCCATAAAACCATTTCCTTTAGATCAGTTCTTCTTAAAGTTGGAAATGCACACTAATCACCTGGGGAAATTTTGCTAAAATGCAGGTTCTGCCATGGGGCCTGGAGATATTGCATTTCTGATAAGCTCCTGGGTGGAGCTAATGCTGCTGGCACTGGAGTTGCAAGGTTTTAGAGAGTTTCTTCACCTGAATTTCACTCCACGCAAGCAGAAAGGCTCTTACTATTACTTCTCCGACGGGCTTCTCCTTGTAGTAAGCAGCCTAAACTTGGCCACTGACCTCAAGTACTTTTTTCAAAGCCTCTTTAATTTGTGCATAGAATTCATAAGCATTATGCTTAGTTTTCTAGTCTTCTATTAGAGAACATATTTTCCCCAAAAAACATGTCAGAAATTGCCTTTTCTTCACATATTAATGAAAATTTCACTTATTTCCTACGGTTTGAAGAAATAAGTTTATTTTATAAGTAAGGCATTATCTTAAACACAGATTTAGTCTAGTATACAAGTCAGTTTTAGCTCCTCAAATCATTTTTGTAATTTTAGCAGTAATTGCTTTCTTTAAGTTTAAATGTCACAATTTTAGCCACAATGTCTTGATTTTTGTTCAGTTTAAGTGGTTATTAGGAATATGTGGGAGTATGGAGTTGGAAAAAGATGGTTTTCCTTGTGTGTTTATTGTGCTTATAACTTTTGAAGTGAATCTCTCTCCTTTTCTTTTTTGCTCTGCTAATCAATCCTAAATAGCTTTCAAAAAAAAAAAAAAAAGTGATTTCTCTAACATTGAAGGCATAATAACTTATTATGTAGGGTATTTGACTTTTTTATAATTAATATTTTTTTTCTAAACCAGTTTTACTAATGCCAGAGGTGTTGTATCTCAAATGTGTAACTCGATTCAACTGAGAGATGACCTAGATCTCATGTTACAAGCCTGGTTAAAAAAAATTCTGTTGCCCGTTTTATCAATGTCCTGGAAATTCTCAGGTTTTCTTCTTGGTATGTTAATTTCAATCCGAGATTAGATTTAGACATGTCAGAGGGAAGCAGTTTGTTTTCTTGCATTCTGTATGATTAAAATAGTTTGTAATAGTAATGCTAGTAAATCTTACTCAATTTCTTTTAAGTGCTTTAGAAGTTTCTATTACATTGAATAGCTTTGTTATAGCTGAGTAACGATGTGAATTGATTTTACTGAATCTGTTAGACTGTAAGCTCTGTGAGGCAGAACCATAAACATGTTTCTATTGATTCCTGGTGCTTAGCACAGTGCCTGGCATCTAACAGGTGCTTAGTACATTTAACAGGAAAGTGACCATAGTTCATGTTGACGGAATGTCTTTGTGTGCCGCTTCAGTGTGTGAGGAAGGATTGTATGGACTGTCATTTATTCTAACTGTGTTCAGCGTGGCTGTGTATGTGAGAGAAAGAGGGTTTATTTTGACTTGGAATTTCCATCTCTAACCTGAAAGGTATATTGGCATTAAAAAAATAAATGCATTCTAGTTCTAGTCAAAACATCAAAGACAAAACAAAATGAGCATGCTGACCGATATTCCATTCTCTCTACAATATATTGTAACCTGGAGGTTTAGAGACTACATGTGCTTGTGATTCTGCTGTTGTATAAATTAAATAATATTTGTCAATGTCAAATTTAAGTGTTGTTAAGAACATATGGAATATATTTTGATTGCTCTTGTCAGTGCTTGACTCATCATTCATTAGGGAACTTAAAGCCATTTATTCTTATCCACATAATTACCATTTTCATAATTTATCATGAGCCAAATTTCCTTCACTATTTCACCTTCAGAAACACTATTGACTGTGATATCATTGTTCTTGGTTTCAGTGATATTGAAAATTACTGGTGTTCTAATTTTAAATGCTATTTTGTACAGATAGTATGCATTCAAGTATTGTTTTTATTTTAGTTCTTCTGGGTTAAACAGAGCTTTTAAATGCTTGCCACCATAGATGATTTCACAAAATTAAAATTCTTTGACTGTAATTGAATATGAAGGAAACTCATGTGTATCATAAAACCCAAAAAAGTCAACTGATTAGTTCATTAAACATTTAAAGTTGGATTGTGTTTTTTTCGTTGTGGAAGATTGCATTATATTGTATATATTAGCATCCCTATATGCTTTAAAAGGTGCTCAAAGACCTTAGACATAATGTCTTCACTCTTTGAAATATAAAACATATTTTTGGAACTTTTTAATGTGAGTCAAAGTACAGGCTTTACACTGACTAGATCTGATTTTTCTTGGTATTGTTCAAAAACATACTTTATAATTAAGATCTAAGGCTATTGAACTAGGGCCATTGTGGAACGTATTGAAAAAGATAGATCTATGCTTCCCCAACTCAATCTCAAATATGAGGTTAATGAAAATTTTAAGTACTGTATAGTACTAAAAGATTTTCAAAATCAATAAGTAGAATTAAAGTCAAGCTTAGTGTATATTGGTGAATTTTTCCTTGGAGCAAAGTTTCTGTTGTATTTCTAGGAAGGCTATTTAAGTTACAGTCATCTTTGTCTGGTATCTTTCCTAGCAGCTGATTACATCTAGTCTTTAAACTCAGGGTTTGTGGCTAATATTACACTTTGTATTTTGTGAATCTGCTTCAAGTTCATAGAGTAGATGGTATGGCAGACTGGAGTAAAATGAAAGCAGGAAGCAGACTGAATAGCTGGCAATTAGGGTTTAAAAAGGGGGCAGGGTTAGCATTTTACAGGATATAGTGGGGAAAAGGTAATAGATAGAGACCACATGGAATGAAGGGAAGAAAAAAGGTCAGAATGGAAGTTTGTTCTAGCTAGAATTTTTATACAAGAAGAAGAGGAGATGACCTTAGAAGGAAAAAGTTAGACAAAGAATGCAACCATTATAATTCTTGGAACAAAGAGGTAGAATGGCAATGAACTAAAGTTACAGAGGAGAGAAAGATATATGGTGCCAAACGAATTTTTCCCTCTTGATCTTGTAAAAATTCTATCCCGGAATAGGAACTTTCTACAAAGGTGTTTTATTATTATTATTTTTTTAAACCAGACTAAGAGACTGGATTCTAGTTCTGACCTTGCCTCTAGATAGTCAACCCTAAAAAAAAGTTACTGAACATTTTTGTGATCAGTTTTTTCAATGTAATGATTACTCGCTGCTGCTGCTGCTAAGTCGCTTCAGTCGTGTCCGACTCTGTGCGACCCCAGAGACGAGAGCCCACCAGGCTCTGCCATCCCTGGGATTCTCCAGGCAAAGACACTGGAGTAAGTTGCCATTTCCTTCAATGCATGAAAGTGAAAAGTGAAAGTGAAGTCACTCAGTCGTGTCTGACTCTTTGTGGACCCCATGGACTGCAGCCTACCAGGCTCCTCCATCCATGGGATTTTCCAGCCAAGAGTACTGGAGTGGGGTGCCATTGCCTTCTCTGAATGATTAGTTAGATCCCTCTAAACTTTATAAGTCAAAGATGACCATAGGTCATCCTTCTATGCTTCTGTTCTGTCTCCTAAATGTTATCTTAGACCATGCTCTGTCTGCGTCCTTCCTAGACTGTGAAATTATTGAGATCTGGAAATGTTTTGTTCTTCACCTTGTACCACCTAGCTTAGAACATACTCAGACATTTAATAATAGTTTTATTAATTGATCTTTAATTTTTCATTCTAAAATTCTAGATTTTTCATCTACATAATAAACAACTGTGTATTGCAGAGGCATAAATAATAACCACATTTGCATGCTGTTTATTGTTATAAAACACTTTCATGCATGTGATTTTCTTTGATATCTAAAATTGCTATGAGATTGGGATAACTGCTATCCTCAATTTCAGGTAAGGAAATTGATGGAGACTGGTAAAAATCACAACTAGTGAGTGCCAAGAAGTTGGCTTGAATTCAAAGCCTAACTGTTGGGAAAAAATTCTCTATGTGTCTCTCAAGACACTAGATATCCTATAGTTCTATAATATCTTTTCCAGTTCAGTTCAGTCACTCAGTCATGTCTGACTCTTTGCGACCCCATGAATCTCAGCATGCCAGGCCTCCCTGTCCATCACCAACTCCCGGAGTAATATCTTTTTAAGCACGTTTAAAAAGTGAATAGTCCTGGAAGATAATGTCTCCCTCTGAATCACAGGACAGATTTTGCTTACTGTCCAGCATTAATAAAAATAATGTCTCCCTCGAAGGCAAAGGACATATCTACTAGTAGTTTATTATAAAAGATTTCCTAAGCCCGAGGTTCCACAAAGCAGTGCATATGCATCGTCCATATGGGCTGTTTTGTACTGTCCCTGTGGGACTTGGTGGCAAAGGAACTGACTCAAAAGTGATGCTCATGCTTCTTGCTGTGTAACNTTTGCTTACTGTCCAGCATTAATAAAAATAATGTCTCCCTCGAAGGCAAAGGACATATCTACTAGTAGTTTATTATAAAAGATTTCCTAAGCCCGAGGTTCCACAAAGCAGTGCATATGCATCGTCCATATGGGCTGTTTTGTACTGTCCCTGTGGGACTTGGTGGCAAAGGAACTGACTCAAAAGTGATGCTCATGCTTCTTGCTGTGTAACAGCTCCTCTGTCTTTTAACCAAGAGTCTTGTGTCTTTCACCATTAGTTCTGGGGTCCTTCTTGAGACCCATCCTTCTCTAATATTTAGAAAGATCTTTGGTGGTACTAGAGAGGTTAAGTTCCATGAAGGTTTGGAATAGGTAGTCAGGGAGACCAGCTAGAGAGCAAGTGAGAAATGGCAAGAATTTGAAGAAAGAAGTTGGAAGAAGGGAGGAAGAAAAGGCAAAATTTAGATGTAGGAGATGGAGCCAAGTGATCATGGAGACTAAATGTGTAAAAGAGGGAGAGAAAGAGTCAAGGATAGGTCTTTGCTTGGGTGACTAGTACTGTCTTACACAGTGTGGCCCCCAAAGTTACCCTAGTCTATCTAGATGAGGATGGTTGAATTTTAAGCGTTTTCAGTTTGAGGTGCCCTTGGGATATCCAAGAGGAAGTCTAAATAAGTAGTGGTAAATTTGGGTCTGGTGTTTGGGACAGAATTATGGTTTAGACATGGGGATTTGGGAGTCATCGGTGTACATGCTGCTGTTGAAACCTAATTAGATGTGATCTCCAGGAAGAGTGTTTAACAAAACACCAAGGAGAGAGCCCTGGGGAACAATGAAATATAGAAAGGAATCTCAGCTCTTTTTATATGTCATAAAGAAAAGTCACCTTTCTCTCTATTTGTTTTCTCTCTGGGATTTTTCTCAGCTTGCTACAACTTGGCCTCATAAACTAAGGAGTCCACCTTTCCTGTTATGATCTGCTGTATAGAGATGCTGATGGTAGCAGGAGACAGCAGTGGAGGAAAAGTGGGAAGCATACCTGGAGTTCCTTATTTCCATTTCCCCCTCTGCTGTCCCTGGATATCATTGTGTTTTAAGGCTGTACTCCTCAGGACTGTTGGAGAAGGAAATGGCAACCCACTCCGGTATTCTTGCCTAGAAAATCCCAGGGACAGAGGAGCCTGGTGGGCTGCTTGCTGTCCGTGGGGTTGTACAGAGTTGGACAGGACTGAAGCGCCTTAGCATGCATGCATGCATTGGAGAAGGAAATGGCAACCCACTCCAGTATTCTTGCCTGGAGAATCCCAGGGACAGAGGAGC